>JAPYYW010004565.1:0-10950 GCA_030522545.1 Cremastinae sp. A BG-2022a
TATTTACGTATAATATTTTGAAAGATTATGATACGTTTTATTAAGTTTATTAACGTCACGATTTTGACTAGCATTGTCACTGATGAGCCACCTTAAGTAGAATATCCTTATTTATAAAGCAGAACTTCATGCTTCCTTATTTATAAAGCAGAATTGTCACGCTTAGAATGAAATAGACCTTCCGAGATTCTGATTGGCTCTCAAAAATATCTTTTTGTTTCGATGGTGATTCCAACCAAATTCATAGATGTAAACTGACAGTTTACACAAAAAGAATTGACAGATTCTCAAAACGTCAATCTTTAGCCAAAATTAACACGTGCGAAGGGCATCACCTAGTTGTGAATTTAAAAAAAAATCGAAGGTGTGCCATTGAAAGAAAATTCAATTTTTAAGCTTAAAATAGCTAAAAAGTCACTAAAAAAATGTTTTCCTAATTTTTCAATATTTTTTCCAAAAAGTACATTAAAAAAACAAAATAATGACCTCCTATTTAGTTACGATATCTTAATTATTGTAGAAGAATGGAAAAACATATTTTTCAATATGAAGTTATTACAAGCCCATCTCCAGTCTGGGCTCAAAAATTTTGTTTTTTTAAGTAGAATATTGTGAATTTAAAAAAAAATTCGAAGGGGTCCCATTGAAAGAAAATTCTGAGTTTTGAGTTTATTTGAGTTATTTGAGTTTTATTTGAGTTTAAAATGGCTAAAAAGTCACTAAAAAAATTTTTTTTTATTAAAAAACTTTTTTTTCCAAAAAGTACATTAAAAAACAAGAAAAATGACCTCCTATTAAGTCACGATATTTTAACTATTGTAAAAGTTACGAATATTTTAAGAAATTTACGAAACTTCTGAACGCGTCAGGGGCTAAAAATTGGCACAGATACTTTATTTCGCATCTACAACAACATATTAAAAAATAAAAAAAATCGATGAGGTCATCCGAAAATCATTGTGGAATTGAGGTGGAATCGATTATATGTATCGGATCTCATACATGGTCATGCGTTTGAAAAAAAAAATGATGTCAAAGGATGTCAAATAATAGGCAATAGAGATGGGCAGAGCCCGATACTTTTCTGAGAAATGAAAATTTTTCAATAAACAATTTTTATTCTCAGAAAAATATTGAGCTCTACCCATCCCTGATAGGCAATAAGGAAATAATGTTGAAATGAAAACTGAAAAAAAAACGTGTCACTAGACAATTCACAATGTAAATACACTTGTCAAAATACTGTTGATGACGTTTCTTAGTTTGCTGATAACGGGTTACACCGAAAATGAGTCGCACAATTAAGAGGATGTTTGCCATGATTGTACGACATTTTCATACGCACCAATCCCATTCTTCACAATTATCAAGAATGTATCATATAAAAGCCGACGTGAAAATAATTTTCGCATCAAAAGGTTTTTTTACCTCTGCTTTTTGAAACACGTTGAGAATAATAAACCTCTAAAATATAAAATGCAGTTTAGTAAGTGCCTGCTTCGTTCATTAAAACAATTTTTTAAATGTAATGTTAAATGAAAATAAAAAAATAATAATAATCACGTTCATTTTTTAATAATATTTTTCAAATAAATTTAAAAATGTTTTTTAAAAATAATAATCACGTTTGTAATGATTTTTTATGTCATGTTTAAGTATATAAAATTAAAAAATCGAGTGTAAATATATAACTTCAAGACTTTGTTGATTAATTTTTAACAGAACTTCGTTACAACTATATTTATTTTAAAAAAACAGTTATTTAATTAATATAATTCGACAAAACATTGGTTAAATAATTTCGCAAATAATTCGTATAACTATTTTTGAATATTGTTGCAGTTTCGTGGCTTGTCGTTGCGACTATCCTTGTGTCAGACAGTGATGCCTTGCCGAATTTACAGGAAAACCCTGTTAATTCGGCCAGCGAAAAATTTAGGATTGCAAGTCTCAATGAGGTCATCCTCAGTACAGAATCATTCACCAATAAATTTATCAAGGTAAAATTAATATATTTACTATTTAGTAAATATTTATAGTAAATACAGTATATAGTGAATATTAGGGTGTACCAAATTTAAAAAAAAAATTTTCCTCGATGAAACAGGCTAAAAAGTTAAAGGGAGATGAAAAAAAAATCCTGTTTAAAGCGGAGCTCTTAATATTAATATTTAGAGGTCGCTATTCGTACTTTTTTATTTTCCATTTAAATAACATGAGAAAAAAAAATTTTTTTTCTCTATTTTTGTAGTTCCGCATTCGCCCATTTTATAGATAAGCCAATAATATACTTTTGTAGGAAATTGACTAATCTTCAAAAATGGTCTCTTGTGTCTAGTCGATTAGATAAAGCGTTAAGAAGATATTCGTATTTAAAGTTGAATGCTAAAATTTGAGGACAATGTATGAAAACCGGTTAACTTTGAACTTTATATACGAATATCTTCTTAACGTTTCATCTAATCGACTAAACAGAAGAGACCATTTTTGAAGATTAGTCAATTTCTGACAAAAATATTTATTGTCCATTTTATTCTGCTCACTACTTAGTGATTTATGAACCAAAAACAATTATTTTTTTCGCTTTTTCTACTTTGCACTCAAATATCTTTGAAATGGTGAGATTAACGAAAAATTCACAAGAGAACTTTTTTGTAGAGCGTTAAATTTCCTACAAAAATATATTATTGGCTTATTTATAGAATGATCGAATACGAAACTACAAAAATAAAGAAAAAAAAATATTTTTTTCCCACGTTATTTAAATGGAAAATAAAAGAGTTATTTCAATAGAAAAGAGCTCCGCTTTAAACAGGATTCTTTTTTCACCTGCCTTTAACTTTTTAGCTTGTTTCATCGAGGAAATTTTTTTTTTTAATTTGGCACACCCTAGTGAATATAATATAGCAAAGTATTTGTTTTTGTCATTTATAATTTTTTTTCTTCTAATTTTTCATACGCAGATAGTCGGGAATACTGAAAACGGAAATTACGTTGTATCTCCGCTCAGTTTAGCAACGGCATTGGGGATGTTGAGTTATGGCGCCGCAGGTGAAACTGCTATGGATTTGAAAAACGCTTTAAATTTGCCATCTGACTTGAATGTAGCTAAAACTGGAACCCAATACTTCATCGATCTTTTATCGGTAAGTTCAAACATATGAAAAATTCATTTTTTTTCAAATTTCTCACATTTACAAAAAAACACTCGTTGCTCATTTTATAACTGCAAAGAAAATTGAAAATTGCTAAATTTCTTTCATCTGACAAAATTTTCGTTGCAAATATTTTCAATGATGTTTTTTTTTTGAAAATTGAACAAAATTTCATACAATTTAAGACATTTTTTTTGTTATTGGTTTAACTATAGTGCATTTATCTCAGATAAATACAAGTTTTTTCAACTAAATCTTTCTTTTACACGAGTTCCAATAGACTTCAGGTAACTTTGTCATGTTTTTAGACGAAGTCTCAAAATTGTACCAATATCGAATTTCAGCAAACAATATAATAAAAAATTTAAGAATTTTTGAACTTTTCAATGAAAAAACTAATTGGCAGAACTTTTTTATTTCCTGAAGTACAAAATTATATTTTATTATTATTATTAAAAATTGCTAAATTTGTTTGATGTAACAAAATTTTGTTGTAAATATTTTCAATGATATTTTTTTTGAAAATTGAACAAAATTTCATACGATTCAAGACATTTTTTTATTGGTTTAACTATAGTGCACTTATCTCAGATAAATACGAATTTTTTCACAACTAAATCTTTCTTTTATACGAGTTCCAATAGACTTCAGGTAACTTTGTCATGTTTTCAGATAAAGTCTCAAGATTGTATCAATATCGAATTTCAGCAAACAATATAAAAAAAATTTAAGAAATTTTGAACTTTTCAATTAAAAAACTAATTGGCAGAACTTTTTTATTTCCTGAAGTACAAAATTATATTTTATCTCATGTTAGAATAAAATTCACAAAAAAATTATCATTTTTATCGAAGTTTAACACAATATTCATGGTTGGCCAATAATTTTTTTTAATTATACCACAAAATAATTTCTTCTCAAAGATTTTACGTGAAAAAAGCTTTTGAATTTGGATGTCACATGGTCAACTATAACTATATGTGTTTCCAAAAATGCAGTATTATCAACTATCGTGAAGTTTCTTTAAAAAAACGTGAAATATGGCTTAAAAATATGATTTTTTTATAGGGTTACAAATCTGTCGAGCTCGCAATGGCAAGCAAAGTTTACTTTCCGTTCGGTATTGTACCACGATCGGAATTTAAGAACGTTGTTACTGAGACTTATCGTTCAGAGACCGAGAGTATCGACTTCATGATGTCCAATTATGCAGCCAGAGAGATCAATCTGTGGTGTAGCAGACATACGAAAAATCGCATCAATAACATAGTCGATCCAAGTAACGACTACTTAATTTTTTTTTTTGTAAACTAAGATTAAAAAAAATTAAAACATTTAAAAAACTAAATATATTAATATTTTTACATATATTTATATATTTATTAGTTTAGCAGTGGAGACTAAAAAAATAAAATTTTCAGTTTTTACATTGTAGTTTTAAAAATTTTTTAAATTAGTCTTAAATCTATAAATAAATTATGGTACATTTTTATCATTTTTTTAAAATACTGATTTATAAAATGATTTTTGCAGGCACTCTCGACAGAGATACAATGATGGTTCTCGTGAATGCACTTTACTTCAAAGGTGGATGGAAACACCAATTTTTTGAATCATATACGAGAAACGAACCATTTTATGTTA
Source organism: Cremastinae sp. A BG-2022a (assembly GCA_030522545.1). NCBI lineage: Eukaryota > Metazoa > Arthropoda > Insecta > Hymenoptera > Ichneumonidae > Cremastinae sp. A BG-2022a. The sequence continues at coordinate 4,800 of JAPYYW010004565.1, forward strand.
ATGGCATATATCCGAAGAATGTAGAGATGATGTACCAGATGGGCACATTCAATTACGTCGAGCTACCATCTGCAGACGCTAAATGTGTCGAACTTCCATACGAGGTAAATTAAAATCTTCGTCATTTCTTGAAACAACTTCATATAATATAATAAAAACTATAACAACAACAACAATAATAATCTCTCTAAAATAGTAAATTATTAAAAAATATATATATGAGTCATTCTAACAAATAAAGTTTCGCTCACGGGGCAGCCCCGTTCGATTTTTTTTAACTTTGAGAATACATTCTGTATGTTGAAAAAAAATATCCTTAAAGTTTGTACCATTATTATGCAACCATTTTGAAGCTATGACTTTTTGAATTTTTGAAAAAAAAAATTTTTTCAACTCTTTCATCAATTTACTTGATGTACAAAACTTTTTTATAAAAATTGGAAAAAAGTGTTTTTCGTATAGGGAAATTTCTCAGCTTTTCTATGGAAATATTCATTATTTATCACACACAATCGAAGATTTTTAAAAATCGAATTAAAGTGAAAAAAATGACTTTTTTTCACGGTGCAGCCTCTGTTAACTCAATTTTGATATTTTTTTCTGAAAGCTGAGACTTTTTCCCACGAAATATGAAATTTTTACGAGCTGCATATTTTTTGTTTTGTCAAAGTTAAGTAAAATAACACATTTAATCGCAATTAAATAAATAACTAATATACATATATATTATATATACATATAAATTAAAAAATAAATCTTTCTATAATATATATATTCTAATAATAATGCGTTGGTCTATCAGGAACAACCGATTTGGACATGATTTTGTTTTGTGGCATGCACACTCCCAATAGAGAGAAAATTTCACGAAATTTGTTCAGTTATTTTAATAACTATATAGTTTAATAATAGTTTAATAATTTACTATTAAAGTAATATTTATTTGAAGAGTCTATTAAAACTTTTTTATTAAAAATTAATATTTCAGAGTGAAGGTACTAAAGATGCGGTCAGCATGTTCATCATACTCCCTAATAAGCGAAACGGTCTTAAAGAAATGGAAAAAAATTTGGGAAAAAATTTGTTATTGGACCTTATAAATAACGTCAAATCCGAAACCGTACAAATTTTTCTTCCGAAATTTAAAATCGAGACTACGATAGAGCTCCTGGAACCTCTAAGAAAAGTGAGTGTAATGAAAAAATTGGCAACTGTCGTTCGTTAGTACTTAGAAAATAAATGTTTCTCAGGAATTACATGAAATTCCTGAAATGAAATTTTCTAAAAACACTCAAAATATCGAAATTTAAAAATAATGTGATTCTTGGTGAATTTTTTAAAATATATTCTTAGTAGAGGTCATTTTGTATGAACAGTCATTTCAAAACGTTTTACAAAACATTTTTTAAATTAATTATTTAAATAATATAAAATATTTAAATTATTACTAAACTAGGACTTCAAAAATTGGCAATTTTTTAATAAAAACCAGATTCAGGAATTTACGAAATTTTAGAATTTACTTTTTGCTGTACGATTTAATAAATCGTATTGTTTATCAAAAACTATATGATTTAAAAAATTTCGAAAAAATTTTATGTCGGTTTTTTAAAAATTAGACAATGTTTTTTTGATGTTTTATAAAAATTCGTGCAAAATTTCCAAAGTTTCATCATCTAGAAGTCAAAGTTTAAGATTGAACATCGAAACATTTCATATACGTACTCTTTAGAACACGAAAAAGTGTGATTTTTAACAATATATATTTTGACTTTTACATGGAAAAATTGTTTAAATTTTGATTCTCATGTTCAAATAACATATAAGATTTGTGCTAATTTTTTAAAAATTCTGTCAAAAATCTTAAACTCGTAATTATAATAATGTTTGTAAATCATATACTTTTCAACATCGTAAAATTTCACACGTGCTCTTTAGAATACGAAAAAATGTGATTTTTAGCAATATATATGTTGACTTCTACATGAAAAAATTGTTTAAATTTTGATTCTCATATTCAGATAACATATAAGATTTGTGCTAATTTTTTAAAAAATCTGTCAAAAAAATCTTAAACTCGTAATCATAATAATTTTAAATTATATACTTTTCAATATCGTAAAATTGCACACGTACTCTGTAGAAGAACACGAAAAAATATGGTATTTAAAAATATATATATTTGACCTCTAAATGGTAAAATAGTTTAAATTTTGATTCACATATACAGGTAACATAAGATTTGTGCTATTTCTTTAAAAATCTGTCAAAAAATTTGAAACTAGTATAATTATAATAATGTTATTAAATTATATAATTTTCCGTAGATGGGACTGAGCAACGTTTTCGACCAGGCTGACTTTTCGAAAATCGTTAAGTTTCCTAGACTGCAAATATCGAAAGCTATCCAAAAAGTTTACATCAATGTCGACGAATACGGAACTGAAGCGGCCGCGGTTACATGTGAGTTTTTTTTCGATGGTTTTAATTTTTTTTAAGGTAGTTCTATAGTTTTATCGATTATTTAGGAATTTGTTGAAAATTGGGACAGTTATTTTCTGATATATTTTACGCATATGCGTACCAAATTTTAAGAGGTTTCACCACGTAGAAATTGAGATATATTTTTTTTAAACCTATAAATATCTTGAAATCTAGATGGTGAACCTTCTTAAAATTTAGCATAACTTTTTATTATACTTGAAAGAAGCTTCCTTTAATTAAAAAAAAAATCCTAAGATTATGAATTTTTTAATTTTCATACATCCGTAGCAAGTACAAGTCACCTTGGATGACCTTGAATTTTCAGTATGTTGTTCTTGAAACAATTAGTAACAGCTTTTCTTAATAAACTTAAGCTCTAAAACCACATGGTATCGAGATAAATTGAAATAAAAACTTTTTATTTGACCGTACCTATAGAACTTAATATAGTTTTTTTTAAATATAGTTTTTAAACTATATTAATATAACTACTTTTAAACTATAACTACTTTTAAACTATAACTACTTTTAAACTATAACTACTTTTAAACTATAACTACTTTTAAACTATAATAATATATATACCTTAATATATATTTTTTTGTATCGTTCCATGTATATGCAATTTCATATTATTTAATGAATATCAATATCTTTTTATTTAGCCTTTGAATTAGATACAAGAATGACGGACGAAAATCCCATCCTATTCAGAGCGGACCATCCATTCTTGATTGTCGTCGCTCTCAGGGGACCCTCGATGCGTGCTAATCTTTTTACTGCTCGTTACACCGGCCCAGAACAATGAGTTCTGATAAATCATCGAGTTCGGATGTATAAAATAAGTAAATAGTGTATTAACTTTGATTTATGATCAATTTGTCACGTGTACACTTTACACGCCTTTTTATGAAAAACAAATTCGACGCGCTTATAGTTTTTCCTCTCATTGATTTAAGAATGTATGAGACTGATAATCTCAACAAAAAGTCAATTCTTATATCGTTGAATTCGTAAAATTCAGACATCTGGTTTTAGCTAAAAAGTTGCCAATTTTTTGAATTTTAGTCTAACTATATCTATCAGCAACTTAAGCCTATTTGGACAATAATTTAAACAGTTTTTATTGTTTAAATCATCAAATTGAAAATTTTTTAGTACAACGTATTGATATGGCTGTCTATATGCAAATAAACACTAGTACGAATATATGAAAAAAAATTCACAAGAATCTTATATTTTGAAAATTGTATATATTCAGTGCAAATTTATGAATTCTTCATAAGAAAAGCAATGTTAAATCTGAGCAGCTTTGGAGTTTGAGAACTCTTAAAACATTTAGTAAAACGATTTCAAATTTGGAACAACATTTATTCACATATGCTTAAAAACAAAATATAAAAAATTAGTCAAATTCTCATATTTCTAAAAATATCGTTCATCTTGCTCAATAATTACTTTTATTGTAAATTTTTTACTAATTTACTTATTTCAATGTTTTTGTGTGTAAATAAAGAATAATGCATATTAAATTTGAGGGAATAATACGTTTTATTTTTTTAACTTTTATTTTATTTCGGCCTTTATTTTAAGATAGTTTTATAGTTTTATCGATTATTTAGGATTTTGTTCAAAATTGGTATATACTGTCATTCTTTGATACGTTACGCATATGCATACCAAATTTTAAGAGGTTTCACCACGTAGAAATTAAGATATTTATTGTTAAAAATTCCAATTGTCAGTGCTTTCCCATAAGAGCCCATGTTAATAAATATTGCGATTTTCTATCCTAAATATTCCTCAAGTTTTTTTTAATCCTAAGATTATTATTTTTTTTAATTTTCATGCATACGTACAAATATCACTTTGAATGACCTTGAATTTTGAGTACGTTGCTCTTGAAAAAATTTACAACAACTTTTTTTAATTAACTTAAGCTCAAAAACAACATGGCATAAAGATAAATTGAAATAAAAACTTTTGATTTGACTGTACCTATAGAACTATACCTTAAGGTACTTTAATTTTGAATGACCTTGAATTTTGAGTAATGCTATTTTTGAATCAATTAGTAAGAACTTTTCTTAATAAACTTTTTTGGAAAAACCACATGGTACGGACATAAACGAAGATAAGATTTTTTTAATTTGACTGTATTGATAGAACTATACCATTGAGATAAAATATGGATAGATTTTTATCTTATCATCATCTTTATCTGCTTATCTGAATCAAGTCTTGCAAGACTTGATTTTCAGTTAAGTTTTATAGTTAAATTTGTAGCTTTAGGCTAAATAAAGCCTTTTATTTTATCAACTTCTTTTCTATGACTCATAATTTTCTCACAGAAAATTTCAAAAAATTTGAAATTTTTTCTAACTTTGTAAAATTTTTTAATTTTGTAAGTTTTTTAACAAAGAAATTGTTTTGCAAATTTTTTAAATTTAGTATTAAATACCGTAAGTCAGACTCTGATTTCGTCGCTTCCTGTAAAAGCTTCAAAGGACAGTCCGAGAACCATGAAGATGCAACGCTGACTTGTTTCGCAACAATATACAATTTATGATCGGCACAGAATTCCATTCTCAATTCGTCATGAATTACAAAAAATATTCTGCTCGCTTGCAAGAAAATCGGATTAAAAAATTGATTTCTTACCTACGCTTAAACTCGCTCGGTAATGTAGTTTCTACCGACACGTCGCAGATCGAGATACAAAAGAGTTTCTCAGCAGACGTCAGTTAATTTAATTTATTATTGCCAAAGAAATATAAAATTAGAAGAACTTCATTCACAGTATGAAAAAAATCCTTAAAAATGATTTATTCGAAATTTCAATGTCTACAAAATTTATCGATCGAGCACATTTGTTCCCATAGCTCTGAAGTTCTCGTTAAATAGCGCTGCATGTAATTTCTTAAATATGTAAAATTTATATACATATATACATATCCACATCGATATAGATCATAAAAAACAGTCCAATTTGCGATTTGTAACCGGTGTCGAGACTGGTCGAGAAACGCGTTGTGATTGTAAACATTCTTCGCATTCGTCTTTTTTTAATTTATTTGATAACCCGCAATGTCCGAAGAAAAACCAAAAAGGTAATATATTATTTGTTTCAATAATCTGTGTATTATTTAACGCTGTGATTGTTTTTGAATAAATTTGTTGTAGAGCGAGCCCGCGCTTTTGTCTTGTCAATGCAGCGTAATGTTTGAAGGAATTATTTAATCGTTAGAGAGGTTATTCTCGAAGCTTCTGCTGTCATTTTTTACTCAAATTTTTAAAAGCTCCTTATTTTATACAATAGCCTATTTTTATAAATTTTTATTACATTTCATATGATTTTTGTAATCTTGGTTTTAAGTACTAAAAAATTCAATCTTTTTTGTAGCTTGATGGCTATAGCAATACCAGAGCGTAATAGTTTTTTCATTTATTTATTAGTTCTCTTCGCTAAAGAGCGATCTATTTTGGTTTTACTTACTTCTGCTCATTTGTAGCGACGGGGAGAAGAAATATTGGCCCTTATTGGCTGTAGCAATATCAAGGCGTAATTGTTTTTTCATTCATTTATTATCTCTCATATCGCTAAACAGCGATCTATTTTGGTTTTACTTACTTCTGCCCATTCGTAGCGACAGGGAAATGAAATTTG
>JAPYYW010004566.1:0-12458 GCA_030522545.1 Cremastinae sp. A BG-2022a
AATTTTTACACAACCTTTTAGAGATGATACTTATTATTGTGTAAAATTTTCAAAACATTTCCATCATTTTCATTTTTGAAGACAACATCCTTAAGGTATCCCTTGCACGAAATAAATATCTTCAGAATGGCCTAATTCTTTTTTTTTAATTATTAAAAATAACTTTTTTTTTTACGGTTTGTAAAAAAAGATAGGTCATCGAGGTTTTAACATGGAATTTTTGTTTTGACATTACAGTTTTTAGCATAGGTGTTAATGGGAGAAACGTGTGTCTCATCTCGCGATTTCAATTGAAATATTTACATCTTTATTATCTTCAGAAAATGAAGAAAAATTCTAGTATATATGAATAGATTTTAACGTGAAAAACTTAAGATAAAAGTAAAAATAAAGATAAAATCATGTTTAATTATTGATAATTGGGTGTAGTGTCTATAATTATCAACTTATAATAATTTTTATGTTATTTAACAATCGTATTAACAATTTTTTAAGAACCTTTGTTAAGGGCCCTCGTTTAGCCCCTGCAAAATCCATCCCTACGTGCAAGGAATACCACGTACAGCCAAACTTTTGCATAGACTGTCACGCGACTCCTACCTTAACATTGAATACTTGGATAACTAAACGGTGAAACCATTTAAAATTTTTCCAACATTTTAAGATAGTTCTATCGGTATAGTCAAATCAAAAGTTTTTATTTCAATTTATTTCTACACTTTGTGGTTTTCGAGCCTAAATGTAGAAAAGTTATTGCAAATTGTTTCAAGAACAACATATATTCAAAATTCAAGGTCATCCAAGATCTGTACTTGCTATGTACATATTGAAGTCATGAAAAAAAAAATTTTTTAATCTAAAAAAGGCTTGAAAGTACAATGAAGGCCTATGCTAAAATTTAAGATGATTCACCATTTAGAATTGAAGACGTTTAGGTTTGAAAATCGCATTATTTAATACGGGCTCTTATGGAAGAGCACCAATAATTGAAATTTTTAACAATGAATATCTCAATTTCTATGTGGTAAATTATTTTAAGATTTGATACATACAATATGCATGTTATGTAAAAGAAGGCTTGTGCAAATTTTCAATGAATCTCTAAGAAAACGATAAAACTATAAAACTACCTCGGTGCATCGGTGAAGAATACTCACATGGTTTTTCAAGAAGATACATGTCCCGGGTTTTACATAAATAAAAACCCGGGACTTTGCCTCTAGTTTACACGGGGGGGGGGGGACTTAATATGGCCATCAGTCCAAGAACCTCTATTGATGGATAAATTATACAAACTCAGCACCACGTGAAAATTCTGATACACCACATTGTTAAAAATCAATATATATTCTATCCTCTGACAAAAGGGACTTGGTGCGAGAAGCTCCTTGAGAAGGAAAAAATGTTGATTATTTTGTTTACAGTTTTGGCAAGAGAAAAAAAGAGACAAGATGGTCCTGAGAGCGTCGGGGATTGCCGCGACGTGAAGAAGAAAAACCTTGAGATTTTATCAAGAGCTCTAAATTTGGAAAAGAAACTTTGATTTGGGCTCGTTTAGTGGAAAAATAGTGGTGCGATGCAGAACCGGATCGATGGAAAACTTGTGGTCCTGTACACACTGCTCGTGCTCCAAGTCCTCATTGTTATGATATACGTCACCTCGACGCCGGCTTCCGAATTAATGGCAAACACTGACGAAAATGTCGTTAGCTTCGTTGATATTCAGCCTGACAATAATAATAAGGTATAATGATTCTTTTGTAAATAAAAAAATAAAAAAACTAGTATGACGTGTAGACTACGAGCGGAACAAGTGAAACTTCCTCATCATAGTATGTCTTCTCTGACGATGAGGTTCATTATTGTCAAGATTATTCGCATTTTATCAACTATTTTCAAAACTTTGGCCGAATATTTAATTTCTTTTTTATGTGTAATAACTTAACTATTACCTCGATTGATTCATTTGACGAAATATACACTACAGTTATGAGCTATTATCCATTCGGCAATATATTTATCATAAATATCTCATATTTCAATTGCCAATAGAATTAACAGCGTGTTTTGTCTATATTGTTGTTAACCGTAACACGAAATGTCAACTTTATTATAGTTGCACGCTCAAGTTTAAAGACATATTATAGAGGATCCTTGCTGACTATTCTAACTAGCTCTAACGGAAAATTTATGGAAGGATTCCACTTACAAAATGCTTGCTTGCTTGCGGCCGATAAGTATACAAGCGAGTATTCTCAAAAATGAAAAACACACGTATCTCCAGTCCTACACACCCCTCCCGTTCTCGACTCGTCGAAAACAACGACGTAACCCCCCCCCCCCCGCCCGGCATAAGAAGTTTAACTTGAAGAAGAAGAAAAAGGTATGATTTGATAAAAAGAAAAATGATTTTCAGGTTGGATCAAGTACAAAGGGAAAGAAAAATCGAAAAGGCTCGGTTATAATTTACGAGACAGTTGTTGGAGATGAGGCTCGATTCGAGTATGTACGAACTTTGGATCTGTTCGAGAGGTACACCAATGGGAGTATTTCGTGTTGGAAATGGGGTGTGGATGAGGCTCGAATGAGAGAGCAGGAGGATCGGGTTGATAAATGCGTGTGCAAGGTAGGATGGCATGGGACGGATTGCGCCCAGCCAGAAGTTGTCTGGCGTGCGATAATGGCATCGAAACAGAACATTGAGTTGTCTCGACGGCACGCGGCAAGAAGGCTCATATATACCTTCAACGTAAACGATTACAATTGGGCAATTGCCGAAATAATCCTCGAGGAGCTGTACGACGTAGTCGACTTCTTCGTAATCTGCGACTTGAGCAACGCCGAGGAGAATTTTCGTCACAAACTGTCCAAAGGTTTCGTTGGCCCGCAGCAGAATAAAATTATTTATGTAAACATTGCTTCGAAAGGGAGAAAACCGGGACGCGTTATCTCGAGGTACATCTGGGATCGCGTTAACGCGATAATAAAGAATATTCGGGAGGACGACATCTACGTGAGTAGCCAACCGGAGGAGATTCTAAACGCGAGGGCTCTCATGTTTCTCAAGATATACGATGGATGGCCCCAACCGATTGCTTTTAGACTTCGTTGGTCCGTTTATGGATTCTACTGGCAACATCCGGATAAAACAACGATAGCCCTCGGTGCGAGCACGGTCGGACTCACCAGAGACATGTACCGTTCAAACTATCCGATCATAATCCACAACGATATTAATCCCGAGAGAAGAGAAATATTCGCTGCTCTCGTTATCGGAGATCTCAATCATTACGGTGGCTGGTATTGCCACTACTGCCAGGCCCCTGCCAATATAATAATCGCCCTAACCCGTGACCCGACTACCACGAGCAACATCGCTAAATATCCTAAAAATGGTCATGTTCCTTACATCGAGGATCTCATAGGTTCCGGCCTCTGGATCGACGCCAGGACCAACCTTCTCAGAGCTTACAAATCCCACGATCCTTATTTTGCGCCTCAAACAGTCTTGCTCAATACCTGGAAGTATGACTGGCTAGTTGACAATTTATATGCCAAGTTGGATTATTACTGACACTATACACTATTTACCGACTGTGATATTAATTAATATGTGTCTCGTAAATGTATCTCGTTATACATTAATTCATATATATATATACATATATATATACATACTCCGAGCTATACCATCTACTACCTATTATTATTATTATTACCACAATATTATCTGCATCATTATATTATTCTATATCGAATTTATATACACCAAATTTGTACGTTATATTTAAATTATCATCGTTGAATAATTTATATGCAAATATATGTAAACATAAAGAAGAAAAAGGAAAAAAGCCATTGGTTATTTTATCCTGTGCTCCAGGGATGAAGAGAGAAAAAAAAGTATTGCTTACCAATTGTGTCTGAAGAGCGCCAATGAAGTTGTCAAGTACGGAATAACAAAGTACATTGAAAATTGATGAGCTTTCCACGAACTACCGCTCAATTCGATGATGTTGAAAATAAGAATACTGCCTGCTATGATTAAACTTTGTCCAACCTCCAGGCCATTTATTCCAGCGAGGATATTAATTGCGTTTGTACAGAAAACAGCGAGCATTCCCATGTAAACGTAATATAAGAGCCACAGATCGAGGGAAAATCCGAACCAAGCTCTCAGAGGTTTTGGAACAATGATCAACGTAGAATTAAAGTTTACATAGTAAACCATCAAGAGGGGCAGCGAAGCAATGCTTGGCAATAATAATTTGTGCCGCCACTTGAGATCCAGCACATCGTCGGCAAAACCAAGAAGTAACATGCAGCATATGGAAAGGAGAGCTGCCAAGAGCTCAACAAACTGAAAAAGTCCCTCACTTTTATTACACTTGAAATATTATTATTGAAGTATAAGATGTATATAACAAGTGATTGATTACCTCGTTGTGTGGAAAGTTTGCATTTTTAAATATATAATCTGTAAATGGTATCGGTATGAACAAAAACATTGTTACGAGAAATGTGCACCCACTGACAACCCCAAGAGCTTCCGGTCTGTAAATAATACATAACTTTTCAATAAAGTGTGCCTTTTTATTTTTATACTTATTTTTTGTCCGTAAATGCAATAGGTTGGAATGACTTGAGTAAATGAATAAAATGAGGATTTGACTCACATTTTGTCAGCATTTGTCTTGTTCATGTCGATACCGTATAGATTAGCTTTTATAAACATGTCTCGAAATTTCGGTATAAGACGGACGGTTACGAAAAATGCGGCTATCGACATGAAAATATTGATGCTTATTGGAAATATAAATTTCCATCTTATTTCCATGTTATTATCTTCCATCTTATTTATTTATTTATTTATCACTTAATCCAATTTGGAATAAGGAGCCGCCGCGATTATGCGACTAAAAAACAAGAAACATGAAAGTATAATATGACCGGCTGATGAAAACCGACTGAGTTTGCGCCCCCCCCCCCCACGCCTCGCCTCCTCCTCATCCATCGGCTTCATCCGCGCGCGCACACATCAGAGAGCAGAGATTCATTCTGATAACAATGTCGGCCACGCGGCAAATGTATTTCACACTTCGGACGTTTCTCATTGTTACATTCCAATAAAATACTTTAATTCATGATCGAATGTTATTTATTCGATGCTAATTAGTAGTACACAGTATAGTATCCGCGAATTCAGAAGCATTTTTTTTTTAATATTATATTCCCAACGAAACATGTGTATGTATAGATACTACGCGGCGAGTTCCACTTATCGACCACGAAGCCTCAGTCCTATCCTTATTTTTATTACATATGGTCTTTGTCAAAGTTTTCTACGATAAGTAGAACGCCCCCGTTTTCGTAACCTAAACAATAACGTAACGTAAAATTAACCAACCACTGAAATGTAATAACACTGGAACGGCTAGGTGACCTTTTTTTTTTATCTTTTTTCGCTTCGTGACTGCGTGGAAAAACAGTATTAATATTCAATCCGTAATAAAAAATAACTCTATTTCAGAATAGTGCGCGTTTATAATATTGCTTTGAAAATTTATAAGTATAGTCGCTAAAAATAAGATCATTCTCTGTAGTCTCACCGTTGGTGTACGCGGGCTCAGAATTTCGTTTTTTTTTACGTACAATATATATGTGTTATGAATTTTTTTGAAAAAAATATAAAGGGTCCCCCGTTTAAATGAAATCCACTTTTTTTAGCTCTAAAAACGGCTAAAAAAAGACACTAACAGAATTTGTTTCTCAATTTTCAATTGTTTTTTTCAAAAAGTGTACGCATACACGTACATTTAAAAAATGGCATTTTTATAAAAATATGCTACGATGATATCTTAATGAGAATAATATAATATATTTTAAGAGTGTTAAAAGAACCTCATTTATTCATTTTGCAATAAAGATATATGAAAAAATTGCGGGCTACCTTCTGTGATTTCAAATCAAGTCAATAATACCAATAAAATAATAAAGTTATTGGAAAAAAGCAGGTTTGGTTGGTTACATTGAGCGCACACGACGAGCTTTTTGCTGTGTGTTCTAGTTGGGAAAGCACCTTCCTCCCAGCAGCCCCCGGCCCGGTGTCAGCAGGATGGATCGCACCACTGTTGCACGGTGCGACAACACGACAAGATGATTATAAACATATATGTATAATAATATATATTTATTGTAATAGAGTACATGTTGTGTGTTATTGTGTTAAAAGTGATGCGGGTTCTCGGAAGTCGGAATAGAATTTTGTTGTCACAGCAGATTAGTCGTACTACGTAACACAGCAGGCACATTATTATTGTTATTGTTTCGTTGAGCAGTCGGCCGGATGTGAAAACTTTCAACTTTTCAGAGTTTTTCATAATAGGCATTTATAATAAATAGGTGATGAGCCCCCATCAGATAATATAATATACTATATGTAGAGAAGATAGTAGTAGTAGGGCTGCTGCAGCAGTTCCGGAAAACTTTTGGGCCGGGGTGCGGTAAATAAGGAATAAGTTGCCGATTTCCGGCCGGAGCTCGGCAGAAAAATACAGCTTGGCGCGCGAGTTAAGTAAGAAAGGCTCAGAAGAGCCTATCTCATGTTTATCGAGAGCATGCAATCTGCTCATGAGACATATCTTACTTTACCGCCCTTGGTCTATGTATACTGATTATACTAATGGTATTTCAAAAAATACCAGTATAATGGACAATGAATAACGCATGGATATTATTTTATTATCTAAAGATAGAGGATTTTTATTATCAAGTATAAATGATTAATTAATAATAATAATAGATTATTGTTATTGCAGGAGAGCGGTATAAATGGACAGTGAAAAGCAAAAGGATGAGATCAGTGCATTGGAAAGCATTTGCAACACGGAGGAATTCATGTACGAGGAAGTCAATGGCAAATACGAGTGTATTCTGAAAATATTTATTCGTCTGCCGGAGGATTATTGCCTGATGTATAAAAATACAAGAGCGGCCGATGAGGTTCCAACAAAAGTTTCAATATCTCATTTGCCACCTTTAACATTGTACGCTTCTTTGCCATTGGACTATCCATCAAAATCTGCTCCAAAATTTACGCTATGCTGTTGCTGGCTTCGACACTGGATGCTCTCAAAACTTTGTCTCAAACTGGACAAATTGTGGCAAGATAATAAAGAACAGGAGATAATCTATACTTGGATGACTTATTTGCAAAATGAAACATTGGAGTATCTCAATATTCAGAGCTATTTGGATATTTCTCACATTTATACTCTGTACTTGTGTAATTTGGAAAAAGCTGGCCAGGAGGCTTTGCATCAGAGAGATGGACAATGTAGAAGCTTCGATGATGAAAAAAAGACTTTTCTTGTCACAAAGGATCAAGCTTCTTCTTTGCTCAATAAAAAAAAAGCACAGAACGAGTGTAAACCAAACTGTAGAGAATGCATTGATCAGCGAGCGATCGTTGACGCATTGATTAACCAAAATCCTGTTCAGATGTTGGTCGATCACAATGAGAAGCAGAGTCACATAGCGTTTAAGAAAAATTTTTACATGTGCAATATTTGTTTCAATGAAAAATCTGGGGAACAGTGCACACAGTTTACACCGTGCAGCCACGTTTTTTGCAAGGAATGTATCAATGGATATTTAGTTACAAGAATCAACGATGGAACCGTGCAGAATATTTCTTGCCCCGAAAATCGATGCACCTCGGAGGCTACGCCGGGACAAGTAATCCAAATATCCATCAATTTTTTTTTTTTTTCAATTATTATTAGCTTTTTCAAATTTTTTATTTTTCCTTCAATTGCAGGTTAAAGAGCTCGTTAGCTCCGATTTGTTTGCCAAATATGATTCAATTCTTCTGAGTGTAACTCTGGAGTCGTTGAACGATATAGTTTATTGTCCACGAAAACGTTGCCAGTACCCTGTGAGTCGAGAGCTAAACGAGGTAATGGCATCTTGTCCCATTTGTCATTATACTTTTTGCATCCACTGTAAAATGGTTTATCATGGAATTGAACCGTGCAAAATCAACACAGGTTATTATTATTATTATTATTTTTAAATTTTATTTTAAATATAAGTTACTGTTTAGAAGAATCAGTACAATTGGGTTCTTGGAAAATTGTAGATGATAAGCGAAAACTGATTGCCGAATATAAAGAGGCATCAAACGAAAGAAAAATGGAGATGGAGCTGCATTATGGGAAAAAACAATTGCAATCGTTATTAGAAGAAACACTGTCTGAAAATTGGATAGCAAACAATACTCACCATTGTCCGCATTGCAACGCGACTATCGAGGTATTTTTAATATTATTATTATTATTTCAATAAAAATAGCGATGTACGAAAAAAGGAAAATAATACTATTTTTTTTTTCGAATGACAGAAATCTGATGGTTGCAATAAAATGACTTGTTATCGTTGCAACACATATTTTTGCTGGATATGCGGAGCTCATTTAAATCGAGAAATGCCATACCTGCACTATCGGGATCCAAACTCAAAGTGCTTCAATATGCTCTACCATGGTCTCATTCCGGCCGAGGATCATCATCTTCCGCCCGATCACCATCCGTTTTTTGGCTTTAACGACCTCTACGACGAACAATATGAATATTATCAAGACGGCCATGTTGACTATTATCATGTGATACAGCAACAAATTGTCCCAGAATTTCATCATCCCGAGAACGATGTCGACGATATCGATGCTTTCCTCGTTCACGATATGGTACAACCAAACTAGCAGAATTATTATTATTATTATTATTATTTCGATCACGGTTCTCATAATAAAAGATTGTAATTCCTTTTACGAGATCCAATAGAGGTCTGGTACTAAAAGCAATCCATGCTTATATACCTACACATTCACTTACATGAACTAAAATATTTTTTTTATCGCAACGTAATTAATGTTCATTAATAAGAAAAGTACATCCAAAAATATTTGATTTTTATTTACTTTTTTGCCTCATTGATCTTTCAGCTTTTCAGATATGGAAAAGAAAGAAAAATAAATAACTCGCACCTTTTTCAATGAAAAATAATTTTATTTCCTTTTTTTTTCCATGCATTTGATTCAGTACACCTCATTTTTATAAGAGCATATAATAGTAAAAAGAAAAATGAAAGAAAAACATATCCCATTATCCACACAATACTGTCGCAGAAATGAATAAGATATTTATTTCATATTTCATACAAACGAATTTAATATTTTTGTGCGAGCCACAAAATAGTTCAGAATAGATTGGAATTCATAATTTACTCTTAATAATTGGACTGGTCAAAAATTCGAACAAATGGGGTGCAACAACCTCGGGATTGTTATTATGAACATCATGATTACCCTTAACTACGACAATTCTGTAATTATAACCCAACATATTTTTGAGGCTCTCAATAGTACTCTCATCCATTGCAGAGGTGAACCATGAATGTTGTGCAACTATGATATAAACCGGAATGTTAAGTTTTTTCAAAAGTTGTTTATAATGAGAAAGACTGAAAAAGGGCGATAAATATGTTCTCAATCGATAATCTCTATTTAATTTATAGCGATGTCCAACTTTAGTTGTACCCCTGAGAAAGAGAGCTTCCGCGGCTGGAGCATTGAGCGGAAACTGTCTTTTGTTTTTCAAAGCATACAAAATTTCTTCTTTGGTATACAACGGAGGAGTAAATCTGTTTGTTGCTTGAATTGCGGTGTCATGAAGAAATTTTACGTTTGCTGGAATTTCTTGACCACTCATGGGGGCTGGCAAAAATCCATCCAAGCAGGCTATTTTGCTGATTCTGCCTGGATAAAAAATACTGGTAAACACTCCCAGTTGAGAGCCAAAACTGTGACCAATGTAGATACAACTTTTCCATTTTAATTCATCCAGTATTAAACGAATGCTCAGTACGTAATTGAGATAATCCAATTCTATGCCTTGCGGTAAAGGCGATGAAAGCCCATGCCCAGGCAGATCAATTGCGACGTAATAAAATTTGTTTGGTAGCAGAGGTATTATTCTGTCAAAAGAACCCGCATTGTCCATTGTTCCATGAACAATAAGAACTGGATCTCCATTTTTCATGCCCCACGTTTTTCCAGCTATGCATCCCCACGGTAATTTCAACTTTATTTCCTCTATGAAACATGCCAACGACGTTCTCTCATACATTTTCTCCGATCTTTTCCACTTTTCACAGTCTACCTAAAATTTCGTGTTATTTTTTTTCATATTTTCTTTTTTTTCCCACATTTATCTACATATTTTTATATTAATTATCGTTTTCACAATATACGTATATATAGCTATTAAAAAATTGTCATTAAATAAATTTTACGTACTTTTTCAACAATTTTTTTTGTTCACTGAATAATAATCTAGAGAATGATAGACGTTCGGAATAAAAGTAGTATGCAGTTATGTTGTACTACATATGTAGTAATAGAAGCAATTAGTGTCGAAATGAAAAAAAAAAAAAACCCAGTGCCGTATACATGTTTGTACAAATGCATCGTATGAACCATGGATCCTGCCACGGAGGTTACGCTCTAACCTCCATAGATCCTGCTATGGAGGATGTAAGCATTGAAATAATAGTGGAAATGTTTATAGCCATCAGTTTCAGGTGACCTTCAATGATCCCCACCACTTTTCATCGGTCTGTGATAGTCAAATCAGCTACATCAACTTGGCCAGTGACTTATATTATTCGGACATTTCATATATACCATTCTCGATTGTTAGTCGTTAGTACTAGTAGTGTTAGATAAAAATTATTGTTTGTTAGATTGAATTTAGTTAGATAAAACAAAAAGAAAAGTAGTTTCAAAGTATTGGCCGGTAACTTTTTTGTTTTTGAGAATTTTGCAATTATTCTGGTCGCAATCAATTGTTAGTAGCGTAAAAATATGACGAATAACAATTTTCGAGGATAAGACAGGGTACCGGAAGCCCGCCAAAGCAATACCATGCGTGCGGCTGCTCATCTATCTATCATCTATTCTCATACCCTCTAGAGACATAATCAGTTAACAGACTGGTTGTTAGATTGTCATTTTAACAAATAAACCATCAGCAGAATTAGCAATCAAACTCAAAAAGGTACGTACGGCCAGTTTCTTCTTCTTCCCACACGTCTCTCACGCATCCGGATGCGTATCTATCGCGGCAGGAGATTTATTCTCATAGCTCCTGGAGACACAATCAATCGACAGAACGTTTGTTAGATCGTCGTTTTCACAAATATACCAATAGAATTGGCAGTTGAACTCGAAAAGGGGTTGTACGCTCTGTGTTTCTTCTACATCCCGCGCCTCCCACGCATCCGGCTGCGTATCTATCGGCAGGAGATGTATTCCCCCATACCCCCCGGAGATATAATCATCAGTCGATAAAACGTTTGTTAGATAGTCGTTTAAAAAAATAACCCAGTAGAATTGGCAATCGAACTCCAAAAGGTGTCATACGTCCTGATTCGACTGATTACGTCTCCAGGGTGTATGAGAATAAATCTCCGGCTGATAGATACGCAGCCGGATGTGTGGGAGACGTGGGAAGAAGAAGAAACTGGCCGTACGTACCTTTTTGAGTTTCATTGCTAATTCTGCTGATGGTTTATTTGTTAAAATGACAATCTAACAAACAGTCTGTTAACTGATTGTGTCTCTAGAGGGTATGAGAATAAATCCCCGGCTGATAGATGAGCAGCCGCATGCATGGTGTATTGCTTTGGCGGGCTTCCGGTACCCTGTCTTAGATTTTTTTTTCAAGTTTTTTCATTGTTTTTTTTCATCTAACAATCCTCGAAAATTGTTATTCGTCATATTTTTACGCTACTAACAATTGATTGCGACCAGAATAATTGCAAAATTCTCAAAAACAATTCAATCTAACAAACAATAATTTTTATCTAACACTACTAGTACTAAGGACTAACAATCGAATGGTATATATATGAACATATGAAAGTGGTGTTTCTTCGATTTCTAATTTTTTTTATTGCTTGAAAATTTTTTTTTTAATTTAGCTTATTTTGCATAACACCATTGAGGAAATTTTTGAGAAAGTATATAGAATCCCAAAATTGAAAAAAAAACATTTGAAAATAATAATTGAAAGTGGTAAACGCTAAAAATTTTGATTCTTATTTTAAAAGTTAAAAAAATAAAAGGTTTTTTCAAATAATTTTTTTGTATTTTTTTTCAAAAACTACATTCAAAAATAAAGAAAATGAAAAAAAAATTGTTATTTGATCAATTTTTGGACGAACTGTGGGCTTTTGAAAAAAACAAATTTTTCAAAATTTAGCTTATTTCACATAACACCATTTTACAAATTTTTGAGAATGTATATGGGTCATTCCATGTCAAATCGACAAATTTTTTACCTGACCCCCTTTGATTTCGCTGAAAATTTTCTTTTTTTTTCTACCCCCCGAAAGTT
>JAPYYW010004567.1:0-10946 GCA_030522545.1 Cremastinae sp. A BG-2022a
TTATACACGGAATGTATATCTATATTGTCTAAAAATGGCTATTTCATGGTTCAATTGTTCGAAAAATACGTAGACGAAAATTCTAAAAACAATTGTATTGACGTATTTCATATGGAAGAATATTCTCTCCAAATTTGAACGAATTTTTACCATTTCATTATAGTAACCAACCTCCTTAAAGTGTTTGCAAAATTAAAAAAGGCTTTACCATGTAGTTATTTAGATATTAAATTTTAAAAATTGTTACTTTTAACACGGGCTCTTATGGAAGATTCGAAAAAGCAATGACTTTCAATGTATTATATCTCGATTGCTAGATGATGAAGCTTTGTAAAATTTGACACATGTTTTCATATGACGTTAAAGAAGAACTGTGCAAATTTTTAAGAAAATCTGTCTCGACACGGCTTTGCGGTTAACGTCAAGACTTTACACTTTTCACTGTCTCCGTCCCATACATCCTCAAAGCTAGCAGTAATCGAAATACACAAAAATCCAGTACTCACCATCGTTACTCTTTTGGTGATGATGATCAGGAGCAGCGGCGGGGGTTTTTACATCGCTAGTGATTTCAGTCTTATCGAGAGCGGTCTCGCCGTTGGATTTCTGATGATGCTCGGCCTGATTGTGAGCGGGAGTGGGAGTGGTGCCACGGGAGCTTCCACGATCGCTCATCTTCCTCTCCTTGGGCATTTCCTTCGGGAGCGAGGGCAGTTGCTCGGGTACGCTGTTCGCGGGAGGAGCAACGGGGGCGCTCGGCTGATTTTTCCTCCGTGGCGGCGAGGACGAGTTCTTGCTGGCGAGACTCGGGAAGGCAGCACCGTCGGGCCCGGAGTGGACAAACCGGACCGGCCGACTGGGCAGCGGTCCGGGGAAGCCGGACGTCGCCTGGAGAACGCTCGGGGCGCTCGAGGAGCCGCCGCTCGAGGGCGTGCTCGGAGTCGACGAGGTCGCGCTCGGAGTCGAGGAGCTCGCGCTCGGAGTCGAGGCGGAGGAGCTCGTCGTCTGACTCGTAGAAGAAGCGAGTGCAGCTTGATTGGCAGTGTTGGACGGGTGCGAGGGGGTTTCGTTGACCGAGACTTGGACGCTCGCCGGGGCAGGAACGTGCGGGGCGCTCTTCGGAGGTTCCTTCGTCTCCACCGGAGCCGGCGTCGGGGCCGGGGTCGCGACGGGAGCGCTCGGAGTCTCCGGACGAGGCGAGACGACTGTTTCCTTGCTCGGCGCTGCCGGGGCGCTGGGCGGTTCGTCGGTAGGAGCGTGCTTCGGTTTCGCCTCGGCCTGCCAGAATTCCTCCTTGGCACACTGAGCGGCCTTTGTTTCCGGCTTCTGGTGAGGCTCCTGCGGAGCCGTCGAGCTCGGCGCCGTCATCGTCGTTGTCCTCGAGGAACTCTGAGGCTTCGACGACGTCGCGGTACTCGGCGCTGTCGTCGTCGTCGCCGTCGACACTCCGGCGTTGCTCTGTGTCGTCGTTTCCTTGCTCGCTGTTTTCGCGCTGGACGAAACGCTCGCCGCCGGCTGGCTCGCTTGAGACGCGCTCGATGTCGCGACGCTCGTCGAACCCGACGTCGACGTCGTCGTTGTCGTCGTCGTCGTCGTCGTTGAAGCTCCCAACGTCGAGACTGGCAAACTCGTCTCTGACTCCTCGCTCGCCGCCTTGGCGACGCGGGCCGCAAACTCCGCCACCAGTTCTTGATTCTGAAACAATCACCAGACCTTTGTGAAAGACGAGTGATACGCACGTGTTTTGAATAATCTTCGTTTCATCGACAACTAAAAAATTCCTCCATTCATCAAATCATACGTCTCTCGCCTTTGTTTTTTTTTCTCGTTTTACCGATAAACGTAGGCGACAGACGAAAAACAAGAGGCCAAGGTTGAAATTTTTTCACGTGCTATGATGGTTGGGTTTAAATGAAAACGAGTGTAAAATTTGTAAGCGTGCGCAGGGCGCGAAGAAACACTCTGGCATTTTCCAACCTTTGCGAGATTCTTAATGAGATTGCCTTATTTTTTTCTGTTTCAATTTTTTAAAGAATATTTCTTTCTTTAATTCGCATTGAATATTTCTTCACACGCTGCTGATGCTTCGAGTTGACAGAACTTCCGGTACACTCGAGACCTCGAGGGGAAATGAAATTGTGGACAACGAGTGGAGAGATCGTTTGAATAAATGATCGTAATCTATGGACGAGCGAGGTTTTTTTCTCGCTCGAGGTATTCCGGGAATCGATCGAATTCTCGAGTGCAACACGAAGTACGGTCAGCTTCAAACGATCGCTGAGAGGCGAAATCTCTCGACAGCGAAAAAAAAAAACTGGTGAGTGAGAAAATGGAAGGCCCGACTCACCTGAGGAGTCTCGCGATTGCTGGAAGCGCTGCTGACGCTCGAGGCATTTCCATAAATGTCAGCTGCTATGTTGTCACCGGTGTTGGGATCGCGAATGTCCATTATTGCATAAGTTCTCGGGCCTATCGACGGTCTCGCCGAACTCCCGCTTGCACTGGGCGTACCGCCGTTATGTCCGGCGTAAACTTCTGTGAAAAATCGAACAAACATTCGAAGAATACTTTAATATATTCTCAATAAAAGAACACTAAGACTATCGAAGTACTTAAGGTTGTTCGGTCGAATTAGGGTTCACGTTTGAGGTGGTTCTATAGTCTTATCTTTTATTTAGGATGTTGTTGAAAATTGGAACAGTTGTTCTTTGATATGTTACGCATATGCGTACCAAATTTTAAAAGGTTTCACCACGTAGAAATTGAGATATTTATTCTTAAAAATCACAATTTTCAGTGCTCTTCCATAAGAGCATGTGTTAAGAATGCTAAGTCAAATCCGCAGTACGTCGATGCAATTTTTAAAACTCATTATTATGTTTGATAATAATGATAAAATTACTTTTTATTAATTAAAACTGGCCATATATAACAAATCAAGTTATTATACACTTTACAATTATAAACTAAGAATAGTTAGTACCTCATTTAATTATTTTTCACGTAAGTTGATGCCTGCTCTGTCAATGAATGAGAAAATTGTTTTCACATATTTCACATTTCGCAACAGTGTCATATTTCAGCTCACATTTATTGAGCATTGAAATTTGCACTTATATTTTTATTAATAAATCAATACATCTTTTCTCTCTCTGTCTCTTTAATATTCTATTTATCGCCCATAAAGCCTATGCTTATTTCATTAATTTTGGGTCTTTGTAAACATTTTGATTTTTCGCGCGTGCAACGTTGTCATGTCTCCACTTCTCATACAGTGTAAGTTTTTCACACATGAGCCCAACTCGCAACATTTTATTGAAATTTCTTTTAAAATATCACGGCAACCCCGAGTTTCATTTTTTTCTGCGTGTAGCAAAAATAGTGAAGTTCTGAATCGTTCATTTTTTTACTTTGTTCTCTTTTATCCAACATACTTCATTTTCCCATTTTGTGTCGGATTGGGGCTCTTCCGGTACAAATAACACGCAATTAAACGGGACTAAAAACTTACATTTACTTTAATAAAAGTACGGAAAGGTATACTTTTTTGTTCCAATCGTCGTGTAATAATGTCCTTTAAAACATATTTCAAATTCAAGGGTTCATCTAATATTATATTTTTTGGGCATACATCCTTAATAACGAGAAAAGAAAAAAAAATGTAAATTATTAAAATACACCTGTTAACGTTATTTTAGCCATGACGATAATCCTTCTAAGGAGGAAAATAATCCTCGTAAGGAGGAAAACTGCTCGATTATCTGGTTCTCAGAATATCAGGAAGTTACGATGCTTACCAGCCGGAGTGAGAGGTATCGCCATTGATGGTATTGGCTGTGGCTGTTGGGAAGGCTGCTGAAGAGCACCCTGAGGTACACCACCAGCTCCTTGGGCACCGGCCAGGGGTCCTCCTACGTGTTGAGCTCCCCCGCTTACCGCATTGCTCGCTCTACTTATATTGAGCTGAGTCGCAGATGGTGGTGGGAAAAATACTGTAACATTTACCAAACAATTATGAATTATTAAAAGTTATTAAAAAAGATTCAAAAATATAAAATTTATATTAAATCAATGTGAATATTATGAAAGTTTTTTTTTCACCATATGGCATGAATTTCTTGAATCCTGGTGCAAATCACAATAGTTTCTAAAACCAACTCGAGGTCATTGTATCACGACAGTCAAATTAAAAAGATGTCTTGCCGTCTGTTCTCACGTATAAAGCGGTGAGAGGGCACTTTTTACAATATTTGAGAAAGTCACATAAACTGAAGATGAACATACTCTGAATTTAAGATGATTTAAGATTTACTCATTATATAATTATCAAAATACAAAAATGTTTATTGCTAATTTCTCCATTATTTTTATCTCAAGATTGTATGCAAAAATCTTGGATACTTTTTGGTATATTTAAGGAAATTTTGTACAGAATACTTACGTGAAGGTTGCGGTGCCTGTCCTGGTGGGAATTGGTACATATTTTGCGCTGGCACGATCGTGTGAGGTGTGTAGGGCGAGTAAAAAGGTTGTCCCTGATGTGCCTGGTGTCGCTGCTGTGGCGAGGGGTACTGCAAATTTTTCAAACAACAAAGAATCAATAAGAGTAATTTTTGTCTAAATTAATCACCGAAAAATGATTAAAACAGGATTTTTTTCAAATTTGCTTTATTAAGGTAGTTCGATAGCCAAAACCGTCTAATAAAAATTTTTGAAAAAATCCTATGTTCTGTAGAAAAAGAAAACAAATAAAACCGATCAACATTGAACTTTAGATACGAATATTTTCTTAACGCTTCATGACTAAATACAAGAAACCATTTTTCAAGATCAGTCAATTTCCTACAAAAAAATATATTAACCTATTTTATTCTGCTTACTACTTTGTGATTTATGATGCAAAAATCATGATTTTTCTCAATTTTTCCAACTTTGACCTCAAATATCTTTAAAACGGTGAGATTAACGAAAAATTCACAAGATAACTTTTTTGTAGAGCGTTCAATTTCCTACAAAATTATGCTAATTTTTTTTTGTTTGATATATCGTTAGGTAGTTACAAAAATCCGGCAAAGAAAAAGTAACAGTTCCCATGTTAATCTTATGGAAAATTGAAAAGTGCGATGGACCCCCTGTTAACATTTTTATAAAGAGCTCAAATGTATACAAGGCTTCTTTTTATGTATAAATCAAACTTTCAAACCTGTCTCCGTGAAAAAAGAAAAGAATAAATTTTTTTGAATCACCCTAGTACACATAAATCAACGTAAAATACTGTATAGTATTTTTTGTTTGTATGCTTAGAAATAGAAATGGGGAATCATTCGAGGAAGCGTGAACTAACCAATTGCAAAAGATTGTGAGGAGGATACAAGGCTTGTTGATGCGAAGCCGGATGAAGTCCGGGAACTTGTTGCAAGGTGTGAATGTCGTACATCGGTGTACCCTGCGGCACCTGCAAGCCCTGGTGTTGATACAACGCCGCCGGTTGTCCGCCACCGCCTCCTGGCATCGCGACGACAGTGGGTGTACCACTGGCACCCTGATTGTTTCTGTGACCGAGATTTCGCGAAGGTTGTGGCCTCGGTCCGGCCTGGAAGTAACCCTGCAAAAAAGAAATCTCGTTAACCAAATATTTTCGACATTTTTCATCCTTGTACACAAAATAAATGAGTAATTATTGTTTTACGAACGACAGATGGTATTTTATTATCCAATATTCATATTTTCAGCTACAGATTCTTAAATATTTCAAACAATTAAAGAAAATAAAGGAAACATTTGTTTGCATTAAAAGATGAATGTTTCATTGAAAGTTGGTCAATTTATTTCGTCGTTGTCAGCTGACGTCAGTTTTTTTGAGATTAAACGTATATTTTCCTATTTCGATTGGAAATATTTCGATAATTACATCGTTAATCCAGGCTTTTACGACTCTAAATGATTTTTTTAATTCCATTAAGGATGTTGTGTTCAACATCGAAAATGATGGAAAATTTGTGTAAAAATTTCAGGACTAGGAAGCTCCTCATTGAGATATTAATTGTTAAAAATGGATATTTTTTGTGTTTCCCTATAAGAGCACGTGTTAAAAGTCGCAATTTGGTATAATGAATATCTCAGCTTTCTATCAAATTGGGTGAAATTTTGCTCAGACCTGGATGATCTTGAATTAAAATATGTTTTTCTTCAGCTGATTTGTAGCAACTTTTTAAAATAAATTTTTCACTTTCAAACGACTTTGTATGGGAGAAAAACGTTGTCAAACTTTTAACTTTTTGCTCTACGGACTAAACACCCTTAAAGAAATATGTCCAGCATTCCGCCATAAAGCTCAGAATGAAAATTTCATATTTTTAAATCAATTTTATCAAAAAAATTATTCTTCTGTAAAAAAAACAGAAGTGAATCTCATGTAAAAAAAAAATGAATCTAAGCTTTTCACCAGTTTAGTTTTTTTCATAATTGTAATTTTCAAACAGCGATATTGACTACTCTGAATTTAAAACCTCAAATAAATTATTTTTGAGATGAAACTGCAATTATTCTAATAAAAAAAAATGCAAGCGAAACGAACCTGCGCCATCTGTCTAGTCTGATTCGACATGTAGACCTGTTGATGCTGCGGCTGTGCCTGAAGATGAGCCTGCTTCCCCATTTCTTGAGGTGATGGTGTATGAACGGGAGGTGTAGTAGTGGGCGCTGGTCCTTGAGCAGCCTGCTGTTGAACACCAGGAGTCTGGGCCTGGGGTGGTTGTTGCTGTCCGCTCGGTGGCCCACCCGGCTGTATGCCAGGTGTCGTCTGGCCCAAAGTCTGTATCCCTCCGAGGGACGGAGGCCCTCTTCCTCCGGGAACTCCTACGCTACCCCCTCCTCCGCCCACATGCCCACCTGGCTGGGTGACGTAGTTCTGTCCAGGTACATGAAACTCCGATCCTGCAAAAACCATGTATTCGCCAATATTAGCAAAGATCGCATAAAAAATATAACTCCGCAAAATACTAATTTCTTAATATGCACTCTTTCCGCTTCATCTTATACCAAATAACATTTCTATTCCGCGACGATGTAAAAAAAACGATCAGTAATTTTTTAATTCTTATCCACATCTTTGTATCCGCATGGAATGTCGTTCAATATTGTCAACGGAAGGATAACGAAGGAAAATTTTGAAACTGCCGATATAAAAAAAGCGATCAGTAATTCTTGAATTCTGATACACATCTTTGTACCCGCATGGAATGTCATTCAATATTGTCAACGGAAGGATAACGAAGGAAAATTTTGAAAGCGACGATATAAAAAAAGCGATCAGTAATTTTTGAATTCTTATCCACATCTTTGTGCCCGCATGGAATGTCATTCAATATTGTCAACGGAAGGATAATCGAAGGAAAATTTTGAAAGCGACGATACAAAAAAAAAGCAATCAGTAATTCTTGAATTCTTATCTACATTTTTGTACCCACATGGAACGTCGTTCAATATTGTCAACGGAAGGATAATCAAAGGAAAATTTTGCGAGCTTGGATGGTCAGCGGCCAGAATAAAAAACACCACTGAGAATAAGTGCAAATAAATGAACAACGGAGGCTATTTTTGAAGAGACGAGGAGAAGTAAAAACGATTTCGCAATAGAACCGCCCGAGCAGATGTTACTTCTGGCCGGACGTCCAGTGCCCACGTTTTCGTCGTAAAACACGCCAAAATCGAATATTTATTCGAGAAAAAGCGTCGAGACGCGATTCGGCGATACTTCGCGGCCCAGAAAACGAGTCGAATCCAAGGATGGAGGAGAGCAGGAGAGAAATATGTTGAACGCGGCGTGCATGTACGTACCACTTGTGCCTCGTGCTTTTTTTTTCCTCCGCGCGGTTAAGAGCACGTCGCGCGGAATCGGGGAAAACTCTCAAAACGTGGACCGAGGACGAAAAGTGTCGACGATCGAGGATATCAGCGAGGGAGTTCGCGTCCGAACCGGTAAATCGCAGCGAGACGAAAAAACGGCGTGTCGATACATCGAAGAAACGGCGATTTGTCCCGCGACACGTATCGCAACGCGGGCCGAGCGAGACGACCGCCCCGAACGTTCTCACGTAATTCGCGGAAACGGCGGCGTGAATTTTCCCCGCGTGACCGTTTTTTTTTCGCCCTCCCCGTCTCTCTCACACCGTCCGGGCTGGCGTTATCGCAAAAACTATATAGATATGTTCTCGCACGTTCTCCAGCGTTCCAATCTCTTCGGCACAGTGCGAAACTCCCCGTTCCACTCGCGAGCGTCGCCAAAAACGAGATTAAAAAAAAACGAAAATAACAAAAAAAAAGTGGACGCGCGATAAAACGCGAAAACGAATAATTTGGGTGGACTTGTTATCGCGCGAACGGTATCAACGATATGTTTCGGGGAACGAGAATGAATCGCGGGAAGCCATGTTTGCACATGTGGGCAGGGAACGTGAGCACGGTACGGTGCTGCTATCTGCCGTCCGACGGGCGCATCGATTGCAGCCTAACGGTAGAGACGGCCTCGCGCGCGTGCGCCTCGTTCGAACGCGCTTATGCACGTAACGTAATTTCGTGTACGTGTGTCCCGACGAGGCACACGTACGCGAACGTTAGCCCCTGGTGGGACCAGCGCGAGCTACGAGATCGCTCCGTCGAGCCTCAGGAACGTATCTACGGACCTTGGCCAATGTTCTTTTCCAAATGCCCTGACTTATGTTGCTTCAATTGGGATTTTTCGAATGGCGATAAGACATCTCGTGGCGAAAATACGAACTGTACTTGGAGATAATTCTCTAATAGTAATTAAATACGTATTATTGCGATATTTATAATAAAGAGTTATTCAATTATTGGTAAAAAGAAAATCAGCGATGTTTACTCGACGGAAAAAGTAAATAAACGTGAAGTATAATGTGAGAGATTGAAAGAATATGTCAAACATGCAGTTGGAGGTTGAAACTGATGGGACTGTCAGCGTCACTTCGCTGATTTCACTAATTTTGCCACATTTTCATTATGTGCAGCCTCAAAATTGCGTTTTCCTTCAACAAAATTGCATTCTTTGAAATTTATGCCAGTCCAGTCACAAATTACACACGTATTTATCATTCATTACTACATACGACTAAATATCATGATTTTCTTATGGTCGCCATGTTTTTTAAGCTCCGCCCATTTGACAGATCCCAATACGTAAATGTGTACATAGGACTGGTTTTAAAAAAAACGGTTGAACTTTTTTTTCTCGGGGATACGTATTTAATTCTTTCAGGGCGATGAAAAAATATGCCTGTCCAAATTTCAGTCACTGAAAACTTTTTTTTACAGACTCCTGATCGTAATTTTTTATTTTCCATTTAAGGTAGTTCTGTCAAAAATCGTTTTCTCAAGACTTTTTTTTTAATTTGCAGAAACCTGTGCAATTTATATTAAATTTCAAGAGGTTTCGCTATATTGTACTCGAGATATTTATTGTCAAAAATCACTATTTTTGCAGTCTCCCATAAGAGCACGTGTCAAAAATTGCGATCTTCAACTCTTGATATATTGAAATCTATATGGTGAAGCTTTTTAAAATTTGACATAGCTCTTTATTGAATTTCACAGAAGCTTCCTTTAATTTGTTTTAAATCATAAGATTATGGTTTATTTAATTTTCATATATACGTAGCAAGTACAGGTTACCTTGGATGACCTTCAATTTTGAGCATGTTGTTCTTGAAACAATTTGCAACAACTTTTCTTAATAAACTTAAGCTCAAAAACCACATGATATCGAGACAAATTGAGATAAAAACTTTTGATTTCACTGTATCGATAGAACTACCTTAAATAACATTGGAAATATTTTTCATTATGTTCTAATTATTTTTTAGATTTTTTTTTCATTAAACATATCACAAAAAAAAATTATATATATTTTTTAATCATTCTAATAAAACTTTCATGAGCGTGCATTCATATAAGTTGATTGTTTTTCCACAATTACGAAATAATTTGGAATTTATTAATAAAAATTACTATTAATTAATCAATTCTGACTTTTCCATGTACTGAAATGATTTTGAAGAATCTTTGAAAGAGAAACATCTTTTTATCTCGATTTTTTTTGGAAATTATGTAAGTTGTGGCATCAAAACCTTCAGACACTTATTCAAATTTTCTATTCCCTAGCTTTTCGACTTTTAACGACGAGAAATCGCAATTTTTTTATGCAATATTCCTGCACACATTTCTCAAATAATATCCCAAAATCTCACATTTTTTCTATTCAGTGCAAAATTGTAGAAAAATAGTACGTATCAATGGATAGAAAAAAAAAAGAAATATTTTCGATTTTTGCTAGCAAAAATGTAGAAAAATATTGCGTATTTATTAAATTATTTTTCAAAAAATTTGAGTAAAAGTAGCAAAAAAAAAAATTACAAAAAATTCGATATAAGTAAAACATTTCCCGCAGATTTTGATTCTTCAATTTCTAAAAATTCGAATTGGTGAAAAATCAGTCGAATATTATTACTCGAAAAAAAATGATCATCTTAAAAACAAAGCCAATCGGTTATGAGAGTAAATTGAAATTTCGTTCTGCTACGAAAAAAAAAAGAAGTGAAAACCCGAGAGAATAACAATCCGCTTTGAAATAATAGAATCGCGGTAATCGTTTGTACGAGACGAGAAACATTTTTCGTATGGTGGAAAATGAGGGGAAAAAGCGAGACTCCGTGAATGAAACTTTACAAGGGCGCGTAATTCGATTTCGAGGCCTGTAGTCCAGTAAAACTAACTTTTTTTTCGGCAAAAATTTGGGGTGGCAATTTTTTTGCATAATTATTTATTATAATCCTTAATGAACATAACTGTAAGTTTTCGAATGCGCACAGCCATTTGTTTAGACGCCATCTTGAAGTTTGCGTTTATGCAAATATCTCGTAAACCGTTGA
>JAPYYW010004568.1:0-11185 GCA_030522545.1 Cremastinae sp. A BG-2022a
TAAAAAAAATTGTATTCACGTATTTCATATGGAATAATATTCTCTCCAAATTTGAACGAATTTTTATCATTTCGTTATATGTAGCCAACCTCCTTAAATTTTATAATCTGAAAAATATTATTATTATTATTAATCTGTGATTTTCAGATTATTCACACGTATACATACAAAGCCAGCGACCTAACGCCGAACACGTTCTTCGCGGACGTGACAGTCGACGTCGATCCGAAGAAGTGCGAAGATGCCTACGTCTACGCCTCCGATCTCGGTGGATTCGGTCTCGTCGTTTACAGTCTGGCCAAAAACGAATCCTGGAGGGTTAACCACAATTATTTCTACTTCGATCCCTTGAACGGTAAAAAAAAACGTTTCTTACGTGTTTCCTGAATAGCTTAAGGAGGAGTTATTATCGTTTCTCACGTGAAAATTATTTTCCAACTTTTATCGCTAAAATTTGGCACACATTGAGATTAATGTTATATCTAACTTGTGTCGAAATTTCAATAACTTCCACCGTCTTCAAATCGAGATATTTATCTTTGAAGATCGAATTTTTTTTTGTGACTTCTCATAAGACCCTGTGTCAAAAGTTGCGAACTTACACAATTAATAACTCAACATCCGCACGGTAAAGCTTCCTAAAATTTGCAACACATTTTAATATGACGTTAAAGAACTTAAACATTAATTTTCATCAGATTAACTTGGAAATAATTTCACTTGATGATTTTTGCCTCAACTTTACACGTAAGACGAATTCTCGATACCATATTTGATACGATAATACCTCCTTAAACGAAAATTTAAACAACGTTTTTGAATGTTATGAAAAATATTCTAAAGATATAAATTTTGCTGTGAATTTCAGGGGATTACAAAGTAAATGGTATCAAATTCCAATGGACGGACGGAGTTATCGGTCTGGCCCTTAGTCCACGGATCGGGGACGATTCGAGAACTCTCTATTTCCACGCGATGTCGAGCACGACCGAATTTTCCGTACCGACGAAATTGTTAAAGGACAGAGAAGCTCTGTCCGATCGTCACTACTACGAGAAATTCCAGGTTGTCGGAGATAAGGGGAAAAACAGCCAGGGCACGTCGATGATGCTTGATCCCGTGACTGGAATTATGTACTTCACTCAGCTGAACAAAAACGCTCTCGCGTGCTGGGACACTCACGTCGAACTCAATCCAACCAATTTCCGTAAGTATAGTATTTTATATACTAATAATGTAGTATATGTTATCAATTTTTGGCCATAAAATTATTCATTTTTTAAACTATTAATTAATTAATTAAGTAATTATTCAATTACATAAATAATTAATAAATTACATAAGTAATTAATTACTTAATTACCTAATTACATTTAATTAATCACATTCTATTATAATTCAAATTAAATAAAATAATTAATTAGGAGTATTTAATTACGTAATTAAGTAATTATTTAAGTGGTTCATTATATAATTAAGTAATTATTTTATAATGTAATTAATTAACTACTTAATCACTTACTCAATTAATTAATCATTAATTATACATTAAGTACGCAGATAATTACGTAATTACCTACCTAATTAAGTATTAAGTAATTATTGAATTAATTACAGACCGCCGTAATTAATTAATTAATGTCATTAATTAATTAAAAGTAATTAATATCTAATAATTAGTATTAATTATTATTAATAATTACATATTCATTATTCAATTATTTAAATGGTATTTCAATAATAACTGAAATCTAATTTGTAGATAGTGTGTCATATCTAATTTTTAATAATCATTAATTACTTAATTAATATTCGGTAATTGGTATTATAATTAAATTATTAGTAAACGTAGATTTTTCACATAAATTTGACATTTTTAACTTATCAGAGTATGTTACAAATTGAGATCAGAATAACGTTAATGAGTGTATATTATGCAATAAAAAATAATCTTCTTTCAGGTATCGCGGCGCAAGACAACTCGACGATGATTTTCCCGAACGACATCGCCCTCGACTTGAAAACGCGCAAGTTGTATCTCCTCGCTGACGATCTCGCAACGTTCGAGTACTCGAAATTTAACTGGAATAACAACAACTTCCACGTTCACGAATTTTCGCTTGACGAGCTCGCGAAGGTCTGCAAGGCATGAAAACGAAAATCATCATCAACGAGCCAACATGAATTTTCATGACAAAATATAATACTCGCGAGAAGAATTTTGTACTTGTGACAAAAAGAACATTTTTATTTACGAGGGAAGAAAAATAAATTTTTATTCTCCGAGCAAAAGTCTTTAATTATCATACTGTTCGTGCACTCTAGAGAGAGAAAAATCTATTATTAATATTTTCGTCGTAATATTCTTCGCTATTCTATAAGTACGAGAAAAATGGAAAATTTATCGTTTCTGAGCAAAAGACAGCAACGTTTTTGTTCTCAATATCTTCGTGACCCATATAAACTGTGTTTTTTTTTCCTAACAGACAAAGGAAATGAAATTTAACGACCGGCTCATCGCGCGGTCGTTCGATTTTTACGATTTGTGGAATTTTTTCGCGATGCTGTCAGTACTGAATAAATCGTCGCAACGTTCGCAAGGAGACAAGTCTTGATTTATTGAAAGTCGCATTACGCTCAATAAGTAATGGAATTCGATCGCAAGGCGGTGATTTTGCTGCTGGTCGTCCTTGGAGTTATTTGTCGTGAGGGAGAAACGACGAAAATCGAGGAAACAAGCAAAATGGGACGTATGGAAAAACGAAATCCAATCGACGTCATAATCGTTAGACATCGTCCACACCACAAAAGCTTCAAGAAGATAAACGTTTATCATCACTGGATCTTGCCTACGTACAAAAAATGAAAGTTGTCAGAAAAGTGATTTGTCTCACATCAGAAGAATAAATTATTCATAAAACACTGTGTCCTTGTGTATTTCATTTAAAGAATCGTATCATAATCCCCCATAATAGTATAACAATGCGAAATTTTCCTGATTTTTCTTACAGTCAAAAAATGATTAATTTAAAAATCATAATAATTATTCTTTTTATTATAAGGATTATATAATACTAGCAGGTTATAGTGATCCAAAATCCAATTTTTTCGATTTTTCAATACGGATTCTTGATTTTCGCCCTGAATAATTATCATTTTCGTCATCTACGGAAAATTTTTCATCGAATAGGCTTTTAAAATCGAATTTAAAAAATTTTTTTAAATTTGGTGAATCACATTGGGTCTCGTGGACTCATGAAAATTTCAATTAGCGATATCTTTCCTTTCTCATGATGGAATCAATTTTATTAAGCGTGATTCTTAAAGTTTTTTATAAAACGAAGCGAATGGCGCAAGAATCACGTTAATTCATCAATTTTTTAAAAAGTTATGACACCTTGAAGATTAAAATAAAAATACCTTCAAAAATTGGCAAAAATTTTTGAATTCTTTTTTCTCGATTTTAAGAGCCTATTCAATTGGAAAATTTCCATATATAACGCAAATGCTACTTATTTGGGGCGAAATTCAAGAATTCGTATTGAAAAATTGAAAAAACTGATCAAAAAGTCAGTTTTTTCGATTTTTCGTTATGAATTATTGGATCGCGCCCGGAATTAGCATTTTCATTATCTACGGGAAATTTCCGATCGAATAGGCTCTTAAAACTTCAAGAAATTCGGTGAGTCACACTGAATCTCGTGGACCCTTTTCTTTCTTTTGACCAAATCAACCAAATTATAAGTGATTCTTAAAGTTTTTTGCAAAACTAAGCGAATGGCTCTGGAATTACGTTAATACATACATTTTTTTAAGTTACGACGCCTTGAAGATTTTTGAAAAACATGGAAAATTAGTAAAAAATTTTTTGAATTTTTTTTTTTCGATTTCAAGACTTTATTTGATCGGGAATTTCTTATAGACAACGAAAATGCCACTTATTCGGGGCGCAATCCAAGAATTTATATTGAAAAATTCATTTCATTATTGAAAAATTAATTTACAAGAGTACCTTAGATTATAATTTTTTCGCAGGAATAATTGGTGCAATGCGATTGGAAAAACATCGCGTGATATTTATTGTATACATATTACACATTATTTTATTTTACAAAATAACAAAAATTCTGCGATCTCAATAGTCGACGATCGTTTGAAATTTTTGTCCTTATTTGTTTGTCCCGCGAATTCACAACTCGCGAAAGTGATTTTTTTATACGAGGGAGACAGAGGGCCTCGAATCGATAGCTCGGTGCCGAAGAGAAGAATGACTTTTTTCGTGAGAAAATGATTTCTTTTACGACCAGAAGT
Organism: Cremastinae sp. A BG-2022a; assembly: GCA_030522545.1. Taxonomy (NCBI): domain Eukaryota; kingdom Metazoa; phylum Arthropoda; class Insecta; order Hymenoptera; family Ichneumonidae; species Cremastinae sp. A BG-2022a. The sequence goes on from JAPYYW010004568.1 coordinate 4,312, forward strand.
CCAAAGCGTCATAAATCTGGAAATCTGTGAGAACAACAATATTTTATTACATACCTCAAGTTTTATAGTTTAATAAAATTTGTTCAATTTCAAAGCATTATATAACTTATTAAGCATTAGTAATGAGAAAAAAAGGATTAATTATCTTTGAGTTATAAAAAATTGTATTTTTAAATATATTTTAATGAATAAAGAAAAAAAAAACAATAAAATGTAAATTAAAAAATGTAATTGAATGAAAAAAATTACCTCATGGGATCCTCGATATAATCGGAAGGGATCTGAAAGAGTTCGGCGTCGATGTCGTTCCTGAACGCAAATTCTTGAAAGGTGATTTTAGCTGTGACGGTGGGCAGAATGGGTATATCGATTTGGACGGGGAATCCTGGAGGAAGCTTCATTAAGGCGAACTGTCGAAGCTTGCTGAAGTGTTTGAAAGGCGCGGTGACCTCGAGTACGTTCAGGAGCATGTCAACTGTCAAAGGAAAGTCGAGGCTCATCGCAACCGTCGCCTTGAACGATTTGCTGCTCTCCTTGTAGACGAGGCTTCGACCCAGAAGCGGACTCTGGCCAACCGGAGCCTCTAAATACTGTTCCCAAGTGATGTGCGCCTTTGGTGGAGGATTCAGTGAAACTCTCCTCGTCGGTGGCTGAAAAGAAATATTCACGCAGTTAAGTACTTGGTTTTCATTCTCTTATTTTCTCTTTTTTCTTATACATACCTCGCCATTCGCAAATCCTTGGGAATTTCCCTTGGTCAGAGACTCCATGATCGCCTTGTTCTTCTGCAAGTCTTCCTCGCTCAGGTGCTCCCGTCGCTTTCGACTCTCCAGTACCATTCCGTTGATCTGATAAAAGTCGGCGTTGAAGGGTCCAACCATTTCCTTGAATAACAAAACGATCTCATTGATACGAAATTAACTAAAAAAAACTATGAAAAAATCTATGTATTGGAAAAGACGCTATATGCGAACCTTTTTGTCTTCTCTGAATATCCACCCTGATTGAGCTCGAGAAAACGTAATGCCTTTCGTCGACATTTGAGCTGCCATTATATCATTAGACATTAGAATATCCACTTCGTCTTCAATTTCCAATTCAGTCTCCTACAATTCGAAGCAAATATTTTGAAATGCAATATATGTTACGTGAACAAAAGTAATCGTGAAAATTAGAGCAGAAAGTAATTTAAAAAATGTTTGAATAAATAAAAAAAATGTTCAACAATCGACTCACTTCGTATCTAACCCTCTGGAAAAGTTTTGCCTTATTGTCGAGAACGGTTAAGGATTTGCTAGGCTTTTGGTCTCCGTTGAAAATAAAAGATATGTCGCCCCTCTCCCATCGCATGTCATTAAAATCGACGAGCGTCGTGTCCACTCTTATCGACGCGCCGCTCTTGTGTATTTTGCAGATATCCGAAGGAAGGATTCTCGATACAAGAGGAACTTTAACGAAAAAAAAACCAATCGTGAGAATATCACGAGAAAATGTGAAATTTAAGATTGAATTGAAAGAAATAATATTACCCCAACTCTGGAAATCCCATTTAAGTTCCATGTAAAAATCTCCCATCTGATGCAACGCGGACACGAGATTTGGTCTTCTCTCCTCCATCTGTTCTCTCGCTTGTTGCTTTAATTTTTTTACCAACGATAAAACTGCAAATTGCAGAAGATATTCGGTCAGTAAAGGGTTTGTTGATTAAACTTCAAAATATCGATTTTTCCATCATTGGGCATCTTACGCACTAGTTTGACGATCACCGTAGCTTATCGCTTCCGCCAACGGACTCCAACCAGCTAAATTTTTAACTTTCACAGGTGCTCCGTGCTCAAGTAGTAATTGAATACATTCTGAAAGATATGAGAAAAAAAATTTCGTTTAAATATATTTTTTTATTTAAAAATAATTATATGAAAATTTATGAAAATTTTCTAAAAAAGTAATTTGGTAAAACTTTTTTAGATTCCGTTTTATACCTTTTCGTCCCAACATAACTGCGAGATGCAAAGGTGTATTTCCTGTAACAAAAGTAAAAGTAAATTTAAATATAATTTCATCAATAAATTCACGAAAACGACATTTTCAGCTCTTTTAAATTACTTGTACAATCATTGCTGTTTAAATATTTTTAAAAAAAGTTTAAAAAAATGCTCTACTATGGAAGTTTGTATAAATGTTTTTTAAATATGTAAAAATAATAAAAAAGAATTTTCAGAGATTTTAAATTGAAAAAATTATGTTGAAATGTAACAAATCTCATAGGAAAAAACATTTTAAACTATTATGTGAATATTTTCCTCATTGTACAAAATATTTTTCAATAGATTAGGAAATATTAAGCCAAAACGAACTTATTGCTTGAAACAGGTGCAATAAAACTTTCAAGAAAATTTTCCTTTGTTTTCATTTTGTAAGAATTGAAAAATGTGCTGGGAAAAGGAAGAAATTATCTTATCTCTACCTTGTTTATCTTTCTCAGCTATGTCACAAGTTTTCAAGAGGTTCCTAAGAGTCTTGAGATCATCGTGAAATATGCAGCACTGCAGAGGATACTTTTCGTCTTTCTGAGCCATCGTTCCAACAAGAGAATAAAAACTTCCTCTTCCTAAAAAACGTTGATAATAACGTCTTTGAAAAAGTCTAGACACTTTTCATGAATTCCATCTTTGCGCCGTTCACACCCAGTTCGTTTTTCTTTTTCTTTTTCATTAGTCTCATCATTTACAGGCTACTCCTGAAATCACAACCGCTCGACTTCTAGCACTCGTTTTTGACATAAAAATAGTCAAAGCTCCTCGAATACGACGTTGAAACTTTATTCCCTCTTATTTACGGCCTCTGGAATGTTCACAGCGAACCTGCAAAGTTGCCAATAGATTAGAGTTTATATCCAGGAAAAGTTTTTACACCGCTGGCACGAGATTACGAAAGTTTCTGTTTTATTTATCAGCTAATCTTTTAAATAATTATGGCAGTTTGAATATTCATTTGTTTCGTTAAATCTTCATTGTTAACGTACCCTGTATGCGTTTCGAGTGATATTAGATTTTCGATGATTGTACACGATTTTTAATATTGACGCTGATACGGGAGAGCATGTTGCGCACGAATTTACGTTCTCAGGTCGGAGTTCGTGTCACGTCGTCGAGAAAACGTGGAGTTTTAGCGTTCCGTCAAATCGTCGCACTTCGTAAACAAAAACAATAACGAAGCTCCATATCAATTTATCTTTTATCAGGGCAGCAGAATGTTGCATAAAGAGGTTGCCATCTTGATTACTATTTTTCGTTCGCGCACCTCTCGCGGCGGGCGCTACAACTAGCCAGATGTCGCTCGAGATAAACGAACATTTCGAATTCAAAATTTTACTGCAATACCAACGAAGACGTTTTTTCTTTCTCCGAGCTTCCGTTGGATAGCACCACTATCAAAAATAACGTAGTGTGAGTAAATTTTGAAACTATTTACGTATAGCCAAAGAATTCGTACACTCTTGAAATATTTTAGTGCGAAAACCGCGACTGTTCGAAATAAAAATAAAAAAATAACAATTTTAACAGTTTTTTTCTTCTTTTTGTAATCATCTTCGTGTGCAGCTGCGCTTTTTGCATCTAAAAATCTTTGTACGTCGAAACAAAACGCATCACGCCCGAGTGATTAACACAGTGGAAGATTCGAACTCCGAATCGCTTTGTTTATTTTTATTCTCCGGTCATTTTTGGCCGAGTTACAACCAATTAAGCGTGACCCAAATTTCGCGGAAAAAGAGCGCTGTTTTCTGAACACTTGTGCGCGTCGTTCGCACAAAATACCGCGTGAAGCTATATATATGCGCGAGGAAGAAAAAAAAACGAATGCGCGTATAGATACGAGACGTATTTAGATTTAGATCAGGGCGTATTTCGGTGAGAAATAAATCGGGAAAGAAAAATCGCGAGATCTACCTTTCCAACTCGGTTTTTATGCCAAATTGGTAACGCGCGCTTTGGTCGCGGAGACGACGAGCGCGTTTTTTTAGAAAGGCGGACATGGTCCGGTCTGGAGAGGAGAAGCGCGAGTGCGCCGCGAGAGTCCGGCGAGCGAAAGAGCGCGAGGAGGTGAGCGGGGACGCTCGCTCGGACGCGGCGAGCGCGCGCGGAGGAGCCGCTACCGATGCAAGTCAGTCCGTCTCGAGGGGTCTCGATCGTCGCGTCGATCTCGCCCGTCGCGTGCTCCCTCCGAGAGTTTCCTCGCCGCATCGTTCGGAATCCCCGGCCGGGCCGCCCTAGCCCATCGAACTCGCGGGACGTCGAGGACAAAGGAGATAAAATAAAGGACGCAAGGTAAGTCGCGGCGAGAGGACGGGACGATGAGTTCGACGGGCAACGGCATCTTCCTTACCGGAGGCCCTACTGGGTAAGATAAATCTTGGCTTATCGCGACGCGCGAGAGCGAGAGAGAAAGCGACGAGAGAGAGAGAAATCCAAAAATAGCGAGCTGTTGGCGAATGCCCGCGCCCATCTCGGGAGAAGAATTTTCTCGGCGGTCCAGAAATATACCCACTGCTCTCGGCGTAGGCCCGAGGGGGCGACATGGGAACCGGTTCGACCGGAATCTCTTCCCCGTGTGTTCTCCTGGTTATAGAGCAGAAATATAGTGGTAGTAAAGGGACCGGATAGGATCACTAACATCCCAATTTAAGCACCTCTAGATGCTTTAAATTCCTTTGTGCAATTCTGCTTGAGCTTAAGGATCTGTCAGCCAGGTTTCCACCCCAGCCTTTAGATATACTCTCGGGAAGTTTTTCGCGTCCTCCCTAAAAATATAAAACGACACTGTAATAAGAATTTAAAATTAGCGACTGCGTTGGCTCATCGGGCGCGCATCGAATCCCATGGCGAGGCGACCTTGCGCCCGTTGTAACTTAAAAAGGCTCCCGTCCTCCTTCGATCTCCCATTTCCGGAATTTGCTGTGGCCTCTCTCGATCTCTCTCTCTCTCTCCTCGAGCAACCTCGAGCCGGCTAATCGCTCATCAACGCTCCTCCGTGTGTGTTTCAGGAGCAGCCACTCCGACCCTGGATCCGGTGAGTTGTCGGAGCTTCCCTATAAGTCGCGCGCCAGACGCGATCTAACACGCACGTACCGCCTCTAACACACCGCGCGCTCATAGCCAAACCGAACGCGAGAACGCGATTTTTAAAAATGACGCTACACTCATCGCCTTTGGCACCTCTGTACACTCATCGGGTTTCTTTGCTTTGAGGATTCTCCCCGGCTCCGCCTCCACCGCCGCCGCCGCCGCCACCGCCGGGCGTCTCTGGCCAAGCGCCAGCTTTCAGGATAAACGAGGTAACAAGCACCGAATTTTTAGTGCTATTATTATCCACGGCGCTCGCGTCGCTTCTTTCGCCATCCGTCCCCCTGCTCCCCGCCTCTCTATATCCCGCGAACTATTTTCCAATTCATTCATTTCTGGTTCATTGTTATCGAAACGCGTTCTTCGATGTTTCCACGAAATCAATCGTGATATCGAAATAATCGGTGCGTTTCTGAGAAGTAAAAAATAAGTCGTGTTCGTATATTTTATTGGAAATTTACGTGGCAATGATGATGCGAGGGAGTGTGTGACGAGTTTTTACGATTTACAAGCAGGGAGCGTCGGTCAGGCGACCTCTGACGAGCAATGCCGGAAACGCCGATCGGTACGAGCCCCCGGCGGCGATTCAGAACGCGATGATGACGAAGGACAAGAAGCCGTTTACGTACACGCCGGGGATGGGCGGGAAGCTGGACCTTTCGCAGATAAGGAGTCCGAGAATGGCGAGACGAGTTGCCAAGAACGCGAACGACGAGGGAATCGAGGGCCCGCCGAAGGGCGCTCCGGAAGCCAGGCCGGTCTCGGCGGGACCGAATCTTTTCGTCCAACCGCAGGTAGCCGTTCCCGTTTTTCCGACGAATCCTCCGCCGCCGCCGCCGGAACGGAATCCGAGGATCTCCGTCAACATCCCGGCGAGCGTCGATTTCAGCCATCCGGAGGCCAAAACCGTACATCAGGAGGTCAAGGTCATTCAACCGGAAATCAAGGCAAGATCCCCGCCCACGCCGCCTCGACAGAACTCCAATCCGGACTCGCCGACGTCGCCACAGGTCGTTCTCGCCAAAGCGCCGACTCCCTGGCTCCAGAACAAGAACAAACCTCAGGAGGAGCTTCCCGAGTGGGCAAAACGATCCCCGAACTCAGCCACTTCCGTTCCGTCTCAGCAGCGACGACCCTCGCCTCCCTCGTCCTCTCCACCGGCGCAACAGTCGCAGCCTCAGGAAAGGATCATTCCACTCTGCGTAAGCACGATTGTATAGAAAATTTAACGAAACATTCTCGTATTAAGGGGTTTCGGTATCGTTGGTGAAAATAAATTAAGTTTTACATGTTAAAAGTATGGGGAGTCGAAATTTATTAAGAACACGATGAAAATTTGAAAGAATGTTCTTTGCCACTAAAGACATTTATATAAATTCAGAAAAATATAATCATTTACATTGTTTTCGAGTGATCAAGTGTTGAAGTTACATTCTTATACACGGAAAGTATAGCTATATTGTCTAAAAAATGATATTTCATGGTTCAATTGTTCGGAAAATACGTAGACGAGAAACCCCTTAACGAAGTTCTTGCGTTATTTAAAGATAATTTCTTTAAAATTTGCATAAACTTAGAATCGTACGAAAACGTGTGTAAAATTTGAAGAAGTTTCACCGTGACAAAATTGAGATATGAAGGTAGTACAACCTCAAAACCGTGTTGAGACAGATTTTCTTAAAAATTTGCACAGGTCTTCTTTAATGTCATATGAAAACATGTGTCAAATTTTACAAAGCTTCACCATCTAG
>JAPYYW010004569.1:0-10941 GCA_030522545.1 Cremastinae sp. A BG-2022a
TTGAACAAAAATTTGTAGCAAATTTTTAAACGTTGTATTTTTGATAATACTTTATTTGCTACAATATTATTCATGTTGTTTCATTCTCATTAAAAAAAACTACACTAATTGTTCTGTTTTTGTAATTTTATTTCATGGTTTAAGTAAAATATATATTATTTGTAAATTTTATATTTTAATGCCGAACATAACAAATCCTGAATTCAAAACACTCAAAAATTCACGAATAATTTAATAATTCGCGAATAATTCGAATAATTGGCTAATTTTCGAATTATTCGAATTTTTTTTTAATTATTTGAAAATTCGAATATTAATATTCGATTCGGAACAAATAATTCGAAAGTTCGAATTATTCGCACACCCCTACTAAATGTCTTGACTTTCAGCTATAGTGAAGCTTTTTATAATTTTACATATAGCACTATTTTATTTTGTAAAAATTTTTATTCACGTTAAAGTATGTACTTCAATCAGTTTTTTGGACTCAAGTCATGAATTACTATACACAAATCAAGAAAGTACGCAAATTACGTTATTTATGTTTATAAATTATCTTGAAGGTAAACATAAATTCTTACATGTTTATTTTACGGTTCATTAAATTTTTTTGTAACAGTGAAAAAAATTATTTGTCAGTAAATAAATTTTATTATAGTTTCCTTTTTTTTGTTCTTATCAAATTTTTCCGACTTGCGTAATTTTGGTGCAAATAAAAACAAATTTCACGAAAATAAATGAAGAGCGATGTAAAAGTGATAAAAAATATTTTTGCTTTCAAAAATCGAACCTTACGAGTTCGCAGGAACAAAAATGGACGTTAATTCCGAGTCGTTGAGAAAAAAGGTCGAAAATTGACGGTGATTTTTCAACGATTCTTTATTTTTCCCTGCGAATGTGTGAGCGAGCAACAAAAGTAGAGCATGAAACTTGTCAAGACGATTTTTACTGTTCAGTGATTCAAAATGAGAAAAAAATGTAAAAAACGAGACTTTCGAGCCATACGAATCGGACCCGAGGAAATTTGCGATAATAAAAATCTTTCACGATAAGTGCGTACGCGCGCGAGCAACATACTTTGAGGGAAAGAAACTGACCGAGTCCTTTGTACGATTTGCCGATCGCTCTCCTTTTTTTTATTGCCTCCGTGATTTTGTTTCGAATTTACGTCTTGTATTTGTCTGGCCGGTACTCCATTCATCATCGACGAAATTACGCGGCCCTGAAAAGACAATTCGACGCACCGAATTCGAAAATGAAAAAAGAAAGAACTTCTGTTCCACTTCTGGCCAAAATATTTTTTACATTTTTTTCATATTTTTTCTGGAGGAGTTGAAAAAAAAAATAACAAAATTACAATATACTCTCGCGAGAGATAAAGTCTGGGCATTTTTCTATTTTGCAATAAAAATTTACCAAAGGGATAAAAAATTGCTTCATGAGCAATCAAATTCTGCGATTCTACAAAATACATTTTTTTTTCATTTTTTTCATACTTTTTCTGGAGCAGTTGAAAAAAAGTAACGAAATTGCAATGTGCTCTAACGAGGAATAAAATTTAGGAATTTTTTTGTTTTGTAGTGAAAATTCATTAAAGAGATAAAAATTTGAGATTCTTTCATCATATGAATAAAATTACACAATCCTGCAAAATACAGTTCGTTACAATAATTTTCCAGAAAAAAAATCGTGTTCCACTACTAATCAAACTATTTTTTACATTTTATCAATACTCTTTCTGAAACAATTAATAAAAAGAAGTAACGAAATTACAATACCCTCCAGCGAGAATAAATCATGAGAATTTTTTTGTTTCGCAATAAAAATTAATCAAACGAATGAAAAATAGAGATACCTTCATAATAAATAAAATTGAACGACCCTGCAAAATACAGTTCGATGCAATAAATTCGAAAATAAAAAAGAAACCTCTGTTCCACTTCTAGTGAATATAAATATTTATTACATTTTATTAGTATATACCAACTTTTATATAATGTCTAACGAGAGAGAGAGAAAATCTGAGCATTTTTCTGTTTAGTGATGAAAATTTGTCGGAGGGGAATGAGAAATTGAGACTGCTCTTGAAATTGAATGAAACGATATTGAATAGCGGAGGCAGTGCAGCAGAGAGGATAAAATGTGATGGTCAAGGTACATAAAGGAATATAGCTTCCTTGGAGGGAACGAATAATGCACCGAAGGGATTTCACGAAGCGTGTCACGGAGACGAGAGCAGAAGGGCTAGGAAATTTCCGAGCGAGGCTGAACGCAAGAGGGGAAAAAACAACTTACGTGTACGAGCGAGGAAGAAAGTTCGTTGTTTTTCGCTGTATATAACCAGTGTCCAGAACACCCTCAACGCTCGAGTGGAATTAAATACGACAGAAAACGCAAGAGAAAAAAAAAGAGACGTTCCTGACTCTTCGAAGAACTCGATTAATTTTTCTCTCTCTTGATTCCTTTTTTTATTTTTCATTAAGAGTTTGCTTTTCTTTTCTTTATTTATATTCTACATTCATTCTTTAATCATGCACCCACTGTATATTGCAATTCTTTTATTGCTCTTTGTGCTACTACTTTTAAAATTACTCAATTAGTTCACTATTCGGCCAATAGGTGGCCACATTACTTTTTCGTTTCTCACCGGATAACTTACGAGACGTCTTACGAGAAATCTCTCGAATCTCTAATCATGTTAAGCTAATTCATTCCGTTCGTTGGAGTCAAGTGAGTTATTGATTACGTTATCTATATTTAAAAAATATTATAGTAATGAATGTATTATGTACTTTTATATGTTAAACTCGTGATTTTTTTGTAAAGTATTGGAATAATAAAACTTTACAGTTAGATTTTGGTGATTTTCGCCAAGAAAATTTTAATTTAATAAAATCGTCAATTACATGATGGAGTTTTTAGGTTTTTAATGTATTCTATTTAGTTAAGCCCATAAAATTTTAGTTTTTGGATAGTGTCAGTTAGATGAATTTGTTGTAAACTTTTGATAATTCAAATTCCGAACAACAGTCTCATCAAGACTGCGCGTATAACCTACAAAAATATTAATTTAAAAGATTTTCTATTAAAATAACACGATCGATTTCAATAAAATTTTGAAAATAGGTCAATTACATACTCGTCTATAAAAAAACAAAATTTTCATTGATTTATAGTGAAGTTTGCCTCAAGGATGAATTGGAAATACTGTCCCTAAAAAAAGTGAGTTTTTTATAACGAATTGAGGAAATTTTGACTTCAAATTTTTGTAATGAATTTGTCAATTTTCCTGTTAGCTGTTATATTGATTAACAAGTTTAAGTACAATTCTCAATCAATTTTTACGAAAATTTAGTGAAACCTTTCAAATTTAAAACTGTTATTAGCATATATGATACAAATTTGATAGTGATTTTTCTTAGTATTTAGGGCAAACATATATGAATTTTCCATAAGAAGCAATGTCAGAATTCTAAGAACCTAAAGTTCAATAAATCTAAAACCATTTAATAAACTTTTTTTTTAATTCGACACAACAAAGTTATCGTATATTTCAAAAAGACATAAACTTATGGAAAGTCTAGCTAATTATTACCGTTTTTTAAATAATGCCAGTTAATCCTCAACGACCAAATTAAACTCAAATAACCTCAAAATTGATTAATCTCGCATCGAAAAGGCGTATATCGCAGAAGGTATACGAAGCAACGAGAAATAAAGGCAAGAAAATCGGAATAATTCGCTCATGAATTCGCAAATAATTCGAATCGTTCGAGCCGGGATGCGCACCTTTTTCATAATTTCTCGTTATCAAGGCTGAGATCGTTACACTTGACGTTAGCAGCTACCGTTTCTCTCTCTCTCTCTTTATTGTTATTTTCCATACAGCCAGAAATTAATAATGTGAAGGAAAGAAGACGAGAAGACGTAGATCGCACGCGACGTTAGCGCTCAAGTCCAACGTCATGCACATCCGGTGGCGGCTTCTCGCGTGAAGTATCGTACCACGCGCTGTATAGAGGGCGTTTCGCGGCCGGGAACGCCGGAGGGACAGCGAGACGGAGAAAAACGAGACCGCCGGTGAATCCTTGGACTCTCTCCTTACTACGTAACTCGCTTTACTACCACATTGCTGTAGTCGTAGTATTTCGCGTACTACGAGACACACGCCGCTTGCTGAATCGCCTCCTTTCCTCCCCCCACCCCACACCACCCCAGCACCAACCACTCGCCTCTTTTCTACGCATTTTTTCCTCGTTTTTTTCTTTTTTTCTTTTTTTTTTCATATCGTGTCATGTATCAGACAATTTCTCATGCACCGAGAGCTTTCTCACTCCGGCGTGAATTCCGCGGTGACTGACTCATGCGAAAAATTGTCGTTCCAGGTCGTCTCTCCCCCTTTTTTTCCACGTCCAACGATATTAAGTCGACCAAGAATAAATCAAGAGATATCGTGCGACGATTCTTATAATTGATTCGTGCGATACATTGTATCAACTTTCATGGGGGAACATCAAGGCAGAAATCAAGGCAGTTAGGCCAGTTCTTTGCTATGGTGTCAAGTAAATGACTAAATCGAATAAAGACGTAAATTACACGTTGTGTGTATTTGAAAAATCGTTCTGTCAAGGTAGTTTTATAGTTTTATCGATTATTTAGGATTTTGGTGAAAATTGGTACAGTCATTCTTTGATATGCAACGCATATGCGTACCAAATTTTAAGAGGTTTCACGACATAGAAATTGAAATATTTATTGTTAAAAATACCTATTTTCAGTGCTTTCTCATAAGAGCCTGTGTTAAATATTGCAATTTTCAATCCTAATTATCTTCAATTCTATAGATGGTGAACCTTCTTAAAATTAAGCACAGCTCTTTATTGTACTTCAAAGAAGCTTCCTCAAGTTTTTTTTTTAATCCTAAGATTATGATTTTTTTAATTTTCATACATACATAGCAAGTACAAGTCACCTTAGATGACCTTGGATTTTGAGTATGTTGTTCTTGAAATAATTAGCAACACATTTTTTAAATTGATTTAAGCTCAAAAACCACATGATACGGAGATAAATTGAAATAAAAACTTTTAATTCGACTGTACCTACAGGTATCTGTAGTTTTTATCTCAATTTATTTCTGTACCATGTTGTTTTATAGAGCTCAAGTTAATTAAGAAAAGTTGTTGCAAATTGTTTCAAGAACATACTCAAAATTTAAAGTCATCCAAGGTGACTTGTACTTGCTACGTATGTATGAAAATTGAAAAAATCATAATCTTAAGATTTTTTTAAAAAACTTGAGGAAGCTTCTTTGAAGTATAATAAAGAAAGAACTGTGCTAAATTTTAAGAAAATTCACCATCTAGAATTGAAGATATTTAGGATTGAAAATTATGGGAGAGCACTGAAAATAGGAATTTTTAACAATAAATATCTCAATTTCTAAGTGGTGAAACCTCTTAAAATTGGGTACGCATATTTGTAACATATATCATTTTCAACAAAATCCTAAATAAACGATAAAACTGTAGAACCACCTGAAACAGATCCCATGTTTTTTAAATACTTTATCAAAGTATAGGCTTACATAAATATTTACACCATGTTTCATACATATCTACAAATTGTAAATATAAAGACGCTTTACGTGTTGGAAAATTTTTGTTTTCCATTCACTCATACAAGTATATGAAAATTCTCTTCAAAACTATTCACTGAATCATTCACAAACTTGAGAAAAGTTTTACAAAAGTAAATAACAATATGTTGAAATTATTGTAGAGATTTTTTTTGTAAACAGCTCTCAAACTCATTCGTGATTCTCAATTTGCTACTTGCCACTAATTTCATTCATTTTTTACCATTCACGAATAATCTTAAATTTTTAAATGTTTCTAATTGTAGCAAAATACATAGAATTTAATCATTTCTTCTTTTTATATTTTACTACACATCAAATATTGGGGGATGTAAAATTTCACGTACCTCTTGTAACATTTTTCGATAGACTCCTTCGAGGATTAAATTCTCATCAGCATATTGTCCTCAATCCATTCTGGGAATCGATAATGAGTTTTAACACTTTTTCACTATATTTTTTTCACTTTTTAAAAGTACAACCGTTATTAATTTTTTTTTTCATAATTACGTCGCCATTTTGTGATATGTTACACTTTAAAGAAAAAACGACTATGTTGATAGATATATAACCCAACGAATGTATTTGTTACAATCCGAACTTCACTGCACGTATCTTGTATAAATTTTTAGTAATTTTTTCATAAAAATTTGTACTGAACAATCTCAAAGTAACTCCGAGCATCATACTTTTTCTCGGTTGTAAAAGAATTCGTCAAAAAAAAATGGCTTCCTTTAGACCCACTACCTTCGCGCCCGCTCCATCTTCCTGCCCCCCCCACCCGCGCCTCCTTAAAATAAGCTCGAAAAAAAGTTATTTGTTCGAATAAAATAATTTCGCGTGAATTAAGATAAATGGCACAGGCGCCGTTGCGGTTTCAGAGATAGACCAGTGTACGCGGTGTGAAGAGGACTTATTTTCTGTAGTTCGAAGAAAGAACGTGTCGACGGACACATAGAAGAAAAAAAATGGTGCGTCGGTGGATAAGTTTCTTTTCTTTCGAGCCTCGAAGTTTCCTTCATCGGCCGATTGTCGGAAGGGAGCTTGTGAAAACTCGAGGCGTCACTTTTCTTTTACTCAATCCGCAATTCAAGGAGTTCCGAGAACGCGAGGCACCCTCTTCCGGCGACCATTCCCGCGTGTTTACAGAAAAACTCGCGAGATGGCTCGAGCCTACGACGAAACAATTTTTCATTCTTCTCTACTTCCCCATCCCCCCACCTGGCTGCGATCCTCGACACTATATTCTTACGCTCGCACCGCAGACGTTTCCTCGAATTCTAGAATACTTTGCGCTTTGTCAAATTCTCGTGCGTGTAGTGGCGCCCTCTCTATCCGACGCGCCGAGTACGTCCGTACTCGCGATCGTCGTAAATCTCACATTTTCTCAAATAACATCAGCTAGTCTCGAACCATTCATGGAAATTCGAAGCAACTGATATTTTAAGGACGTATGCTCATTATTTTCATTTAAATACTTTTTCCCTAATGAAATTTATAGCAATTGTTATTTCGCATCGATCGAAACCAAAAAAAACAACCTTACCGTCCAACGCGTATAATTAGCACTCTAATTGTAGGAGAAAGAGAAAAAGTTGTGTATTCTTAGATAAAAATAAAATGTGTTTCCTATAACTATATTTTATCCTCGATCTTTCTACGGAAAAAAAACGATCGTTGCCGATGTTTCTACGAAAATATCTTTAATTACATTCTCTCGTGTTCAGGAAGTTTCAAATCGCGCAGTTGTGATTGGCTGGCTGCACAGTGTCTCTATCTCGAGTAGTCAAATCAGATCTTAGGTAATTTTATTTCACAAGAAATTTGTTGATATCTATTTTTATTCTTTAAATCACAATTTGGACAAAAAAATAATTGTCGTTATTGATTGCGTATAAAAGTTGCAATAAGACGAATAAAGTCCTACGGATTTGACTGGGCATACATCTTTAATTCGCCGAAAGACTGTAATTGAATTCTTCGTTTCGTCAATTCTGTGTGCGATCTCAGCTCGAGTGTAATACATAATGGAATTGCGGAAGTTTTCGCGAGTTGCACGAATTTAAGGTTGCTCATCAGTGAATTAGAAAACGAGAGATTTTGATGAAATTTTAAGAGGATGTTATTTGAGATTTATAATAAACGTCTCAAATATTCAAGGTCGGTTGCCGAACAAATTTTTGTAAACGAGCTATTTGAATGTGGGAGTTCGTAACATTCTCACCGGATGTTGTACGATATCTTTTGAAAAAAAAACGGGAAATGTTATTGAAAATTGAAATACTAAGAGACAAAAAAGCTTTGTAATGATACCAGAAAAATTGGGTATCGCCGAGAATTTTTTTTTCATAAATTCAATCAGAAAGTGACTGCGAACGAGTCTCGGAAGTGACTGGTCTGTCATCTGTTGGAGAAAAGTACGCGGCAGGCACTCGCAAAATTTGTATTACCAAAAAACTACCAAAAAATGTATTTTTTTAATGTTTTAATTCTGACGCATCTGATGAATTTTTTATTCACGTCACTGTTTTGACCAGCATTGTCACTGACGAGCCACCTTAATGCGAAGTCGATACAAATTGGTATAGAAAAGTAGAGCGGAAAGTTTGAAGAACATTTGGGGGAGACAGAGAGTGTGCAGGGTGAAAAGGGGAGAAAGAGAGAGAGAAAGAGAGACGTACGAGCCGCGATCACCTCGAGACGGCGAATGGAAGAGAGCTCGGACGAGTTCGCTGGGCGCGAGAGAAAAAGCGTCGTACACTCGCAAGAGAGGGATTTACTGGACCAGTCACGTGTGACCGTACGAGTGTACTCTCCCCTCTCGGGCACGGGGCGGGGGCCGATGAGCGGCGCCCCGAGGAGAGCCGAAGTCGCGAGACGACGATACGGGCACGAACTATAGCTATTTAGCTTCATTTGCCGCCGGCATTCCGAGACGGATCGCGGCAGCGGCGGCGCGAACGAGGGGGCTTATTCACGTGGCAAAATTTCGCCGTGGCGCCGACAGCGCGCCGTGCGGCGACTAGCGCCTCGCGCCGTGGTGGGAGCGAGCGTACTGTGGTGGGGGCAACGCGAGAGAGCGCGAGTGGGGAGCCACCGGCGAGACGGCAGAATTTCTCGTGTCGCTCGCACTCCGTGGCTCCGAGAACCACCGGGAGGATTGAAATTTCGGCATTGTCGCTCGACACGTTTGACTCTCCTCGCCGACAGTCTGCTCCGGCCAACTCGCGCTGAGCCAAGGGACGCGGAGTCGAGCCCCGACGAGAGAAACGAACGAGTATCGGCACTCTGACCTGGTAAGCCGCCAGTGTCGGATCGTGAGAAAGTGAAAAGATTCTGTCGCGCCGCAACAATCTCCAACGACAAGAAACTTTTTTTTTTTAATTACTATTATCACTATTATTATTCTCTCCTCTCCGAAACTCTCTCGCATCGGAAGAGTATCGAATTCGCGCAATTTTACGTATTTGCACGAAATTATAACGAATCGGTGGACATTCGACGAGTCTTTCTCGCGAACGATCGAAACAAAGTCTCGAAACGAAAGCGCGGTTTTTTTTTGTTTTTACGTAAATATAATATTAATATCCCCGATAATCGCAACGCTCCAAAGGATCCAAAATAAATTACGCTTATTTATTCTTATGAACGGAAGAATTACCGAGTGAGAAATTAAACGTGTACGCGAGAGTCCGCAATTTATATAAATCTGTTGTGATTTTAAACGAAATAGTATATCGAACTGGAAGGAAGGTGTAGTCTCGCGTCGAGACGATTTTAAGAGAAACGAGAGAGAGAGAGAGCTTGAAAGAAGAGAAAAAAAGTGTTTGCGGGCAGAGTCGAGAACTGTTGCCCGTTTCGCCGAAAATATTTCATCTTTGTTTCAATCCTCGTCGAACGCAATACGGCTGAGTATATCGAGCGTGGAGTCAAAAAAAAAAAAGAGAGGATCGAGCGAGAGAAGCGAAAATACGAGGAGGATTATCGCGACGAGGTCGACGTTCGTCCTCGTGTTGTTTTGTCACGAACGTCGAGGATTCCGAATTTGTGAGAAACGCAGGGAAAAAGAATAAGTGTCGAGTGCTCGTGATTCCCGGAAAGCGAAAAAAAGGGGAGGGGGAAGAAAATAAGAAGAATCGAGTCGGAAGTAAAGAGGAGGAAATTTTTAAGTGTTTTCGGGAAAAAATTTTGAGTTCGGGATACACGCAGTGGAGCGATTTTGAGAGAAGAGTGAATGTTTGTTCTCTTTTGTTGTGCGCGAACGAACCTTGGCCACGTGGTGCGAGCGAAGAAGCGGAAGAGGCAGCGCGCGACCTCGTTACTTCCGGTTTTCGAAAAGCTCCGACTCGCGCTCTCTTTCGCTCTTCCTTCGATCGACGAAGAAAAAAAAACGGAGAGAGAGAGAGAGACGGCGAGATAACGTCGATTTATCATGGATCTTTTGTGTTGCGAAACTACCGAGAGCAACGAGTGCCGAGCTTATTCCGATCCTGCTCTTCTCCACGACGAGAGAGTCTTACAAAATTTGCTCAAGACCGAGGAAAGGTACGCCCCGAGCAGCTCTTATTTTGAATGCGTACAGAGGGACATATCGCCGCTCATGCGCAAAATCGTCGCCGAATGGATGTTGGAGGTGAGCTTCTTTCTCTCTTTCACGTTTTTTTTCTTTTTTTTTCGGCCACGTCTTCCGGTCCACGTGTCCGTCCGATCCACCTTTTTTTTTCTTTTCGTTCCATTCTCTTCCACACTCTGCAAACTTCGTTTTTTCTCTCTCTTTCTCCTTTACAAAGCAAATTTCGACCGAATTGCCCAACTCTCGCTCGGATTCTTTGACTTTTCGGATCAGGGTCATTTTTCTTCGAGAAAAATGTTTCTCTCTGTGCTTTTTATTTGCATTGCTTGATTTTCGCTCGATTGTATTTTATTTGTAGCCGTGGTTCGTTAAATTGTGCTTTCTGCTCGAGATCGAAGACGGAAATGTACTTCGTGTCGAATTTATTATTGAAAAAAAAGTATAAGCGTGCAAATAACGAAGCTAATCGAGTGAAATGCAAGTAATACCAAGAAAAAGCACAGAAAGAAACATTTTTCTCGAAGAAAAATGATCCTGATCCGAATTGTCCAACTCTCGCTCGAATTCTTTGACTTTTCGGATCAGGGTCACTTTTCTTCGAGAAAAATGTTTCTTTCTGTGCTTTTTCTTTGCATTGCTTGATTTTCGCTCGATTGTATTTTGTTTGTAGCCGTCGTTCGTTAAATTGTGCTTTCTGCTCGAGATCGAAGACAGAAATGTACTTCGTGTC
>JAPYYW010004570.1:0-24719 GCA_030522545.1 Cremastinae sp. A BG-2022a
TGTAGATGATTTACTAATTATAATATATACCTTTACTCTGTTGAAAAATTATATAGATAAACTCTTGATTGATCAGACAAGGAACGTACTTTTGAATCCAATTGAACCGTGCTGGACTCTGAACTTAACAATAAGTTATAAAAAATAGTATGCTATCGAATAATTAATGACATTTGTGACACTTTAACCACAATTGAATGACAGAAATGTCAGAAAAAATTTGGATATAGATATATCGTTGCTAGGTTTCGCGGTAGCTAACGAATCTTGAGGCATCATGCGCACTATTTTGTTTAAATATTTGGCAGGAAGGCAATGTGGCACTTTCCTCCCTCAAATCAGGGAGGAAAATCGAACTTTCCATCAAGGTGTGATAAATAATTATTTTTTGATTTATTGTTTATTTTTCGACTTAAAAAAAAATTGGAGGTCTGAAACCTACAGAATCAACGTATATCTTATTAATACTCAAAATACTCTGCATCCATAGTCAAGGTCTCTTTCTAGGGCTGATTCATTATGTTTATCGTCCTACGGCCTTATAGATTTTTTTGAATATTCTAAATTGAATTTAATCGATTTGCTTTAAAATGTTATTAACCGTTAATAGATAATGTAAAGAGTTTGTCACTTCAGATTTTTATTCAATACTTTAGAAAATGTTCATTGATAATAATTAATCCTGTTTGTTCATTTTTGTGCAAAATAATTGTTTTTTGAAAAGGAAGACTCAAAATCGCGTTTTCCCATTAAGCCAGCGTTGAAAATCGAATTTCCAATAGTTCATATCTTCGTTAAATAATCGACAAGAGTAATTTCTTTAATCCAGATTAGTATAAAGCAGTTTAAAACTTTTCCAATAATTTGTAGAACCCAAAAAAAATACATTTCACTTTTAATTGACACTTTCGACATACATATTCTTAAAAAAGCGTCGAGTCAACAAAATTTTCTAGTTTCTCGAAGCTTCGAATTTCGACCGAAATGATTCACGGAGTCACCTGAGCCAATATTTGTCGGAATTCCTCGTAAATTGCATCCTCGAGAAAAAAAAGGCGATCGCGTCAATTCCAGCGAATGTGTCGCGAGTGTAAATAACTCGTTGTCGAGTCTTGAGATAAATTGCTCGTTTACTTCTTTTTTTTCTCTCGCTTCTCCTTATTCCCGCTTTAATCTCGCACCGAGGATGCAAACTATTTTAATGACTATTTATGCAGCGCTCGCCGTACATGTGCGTAGATAAGAAGGAAAGGGGACATTTCGATTAAGTCGATTTGCGACGCGTTTTATCCCGCTGATACCATGATACCCGTCAGGGTTCATAGGTCACTTAATGTGACATCCTGTCGCCGCAGTGATGAACAGAACGGCCGGAGACTACGCACACTTTTCTAGCCCATTCAAGCAATACGCGATCGGCCTACACAGATGCTTCAACCGGACGTACAATCCCCGAAGAAAGTGTCTTTCTTTTTTTTTTCTTTCTCCAAATTCTTTTCAATTTTCATAATCTCTTCACATTCTTTCTTTTTTTTTGTGGATTGGCTCTTAATCTTTAATTACACTTAAGGGTGTTGAGTCCGTTGAGCGAAAAATTAAAAGTTAGATGACGTTTGAGAGTAAACATTTATTAAGAAACGTTGGTGTGAATAAACTGAAGAAAAACATATTTTTAATTCGAGGTTATTCGAGGTCTACTCTCTATATGTAGTTGGACAAAAAATGATGAAATTTTTTTGAAAAATTAGATGAAACTAATGCCATACAAAGATCAGTGCAAAATTTCATTTAAATTAAGAAGCTCGTTACTGAGATATTTATTACACAAAATTGCAACCTCAAACACGTGCTCTTTTGGGAAGGTACAATTTAGCCATTTTTAACAATTAACTCTCCGTGTGTATACTGAGTCTTTGAAGGAACAGTCAAAATTTCAAACTTAAATTCCTCATTTATGAATAAAGGGTGGCCTTTATATACCTCGGCTAAAAAATCTAGATAGTAGTAGAGACTAAAGGCCCAAGGGAGGCCCGGGTGTGATAGTTCATCTGCAAACGCCAGCCAGTACAAATCACTCGTGTTCCCTAAAAGGGTCAGAGTATACACACGGTGTTCGTACTTTCGAAGGTAAATCAATGCAATTTTTTCTCCTTTCTCGTAGTTTTTCAGATTTTTTCACAACTAAAATATATATTTCATGAAGTTTGATGATGTTTTGGTTATTTTGTATAGATTCAAATCTTAAAAATACAACTTTTCTCCTCTCCGGGCCGAAAAGCGGCAATTTCGTCCCGCTACGCGGAACGAAATTGCCGCTTTTCGGCTCCGGAGAGGAGAAAAATCGTATACGCACTACTTTACCGCCCTAGGTGCGTAATATACTATTTTTGTATATTTCATTTATAAGTCCATTATTTTCCATTAAAATATTCCCCACTTTCAGGAGATGAAATAATACAGCTTTTTGAAGTCTGCACCAAAGACCCTATATTTTTTTGAAAGCTCATAGCCTAAGCTATAAAAGCCTAATACCATTTTTTTCTTAATATTTGTTTAGTGTAGAGCTACGAATTTTTTTAAACGAAATTCCATTTTTTCTGCTTTTTAAACTATTTTTCAAATTTCTTAATACCGGTTTTAAACATTTGACATTGACAACTTTTGGGCCAGGTAGTACACACTTTAAAAAGTAACTCAGCATTTTTCCAGAATTTTTAAAAGTCTAGAACACTTAAAAAAATCGACCATTCCCTAAAAGACCCAGCGTACACATCGTGTATCGAAAAATATAGTGTACACACGAAGGGTTAATATCTTAATGAGGAGCTTCCTAATCGTCGTGAAATTTTTACACAACCTTTTTGAGATGTTACTTAATATTATTTAAAATTTGTTAAAATTTCCCATCATTTTCGATTTTGAACGTAATAACATACTTAACTTTTAATACATGCTGAGAAAAGACGTTGCTGTTGCAATCAAATATATTTAGTTGATCGTCATTAAATTATTTAAATATTTATTTAGTTAGACTGAATTAACGTTTATTTGTTTCAATTCCTCTTCGATTGAATAACTAAGTTACAAACAACTCAATTATATTTGGTTATTTGAACAACATTTTTTATTTCGCATTCATTAATACTTTCAGCTATTTTAAAATAAATTAATATATTTTTGCTCTTATTATAAGCAACAGAAACTTATTTTGATAATAAATTATAAATTTTGAAAACATTTTACTAAATTTTTTAGTTTTTTTATCGCAGAATAAATGCTAAGTATCAAAATTTTATAATTTTGCTCAAACTTTTAATTGATATACAGATTGTAAAATAAAATTAGCAAACTTATGAAAAAAAGTAAAGTCGAAATTTATGTCATATTATATTAAATTAAATTATATTAAATTGAATGGTGAAATAATTTATTTCACCAATTTATGACGTCAAAAACAAAACGAACCGTTTAACAACTTTGGAGTTATTCAGCATAAACTTTAGAAAACTATAGATAGAAAAGTAGAATGTAAAATTTTCAAGATTTAAGAATAATTAAGTTTTTTGGTCTGTTATTCTCATCGCTTGAAAACTGTCTCCCGCGATTCAGCTAATAAACGTTCTAGTACAGTCGTACGAAAGATAATCTCTCTCTCTCTGTCTTTTAAATTCTCGGAGAAGTCCCTCTACGTTTGCATAGCCTCGTTACCGCAGCAGCGCTTCTCATCTCCGTTCCCGGGCTCTCCTCAAAAACAAATTCAATCCGTACATTATTTCCATCGCCGCGGAGAGCCCGTTGGACAAATTACATCAAAGGAAATGAACGTTTCGTTTGCTTTTTAAATAATGGCGCATTATGCAGGAGCGAGTGAATAAGAAGCGCGAAAAGTCGAGAAGAGATATTATGTTGTCAGTCGGCCGATCTAAACTAGCACGCTTCTTCCCTCGGCCGTGTGTGCGTCGTGTGACACGAAAAAGAGAGAAGACACACGCGAGCTCGATGACGAGAATTCAGCGCTCATTTCACGCCACGCTGCTTCCAATCTCCAGCCACTTTGTTACAATTTAGCATGCGCGATACGCATTAATCGAGCTATTATTATTCGTACGAACGTTATTTATCGTTTTATTTTCCCGGAATAATGTTCCCGTCGAACGTTGGAAATATTGGGTTTGTATTAAACTGACCAAAAAAAAAATTAGTCAAAATACTTGATCAAAACTTAATATAAAATACTTAATAAAAATATTTGATAAAAACTTAATTAAAAATACGTAATACTTAATAAAATACTTAAGGTGTTTCAGTACACATAACGAAATGATAACTATTTGTTCAAATTTGGAGAGGATATTGGGTTTTTTAAATAATAATACTTGATAAAAACTTAATATAAAATACTTAATAAAAATATTTGATAAAAACTTAATAAAAAATACGTAATATTTAATAAAATACTTAAGGTGTTTCGATACACATAACGAAATGATAACAATTTGTTCAAATTTGGAGAGGATATTCTTTCGTATGAAATACGTAAATACGAATATTTTTTAGAATTTTCATTTACGTATTTTCCGAACAATTGAACCGTGAAATATCATTTTTTAGATAATATCGCTATACTTTCCGTGTATATACTCGTAAGAATGTAACTTTAACACTTGATTACTCGAAGACAATGTAGACGATTTTTTTTATGAATTTATATAAATTTCATAAGTGACAAAGAACGTTCTTTCAAATTTTCATCGCGTTCTTAACAAATTTCGATTCCCTATACTTTGAACATGTGAAAAATTTATTTATTCTCGACAGAGCTGTATACTAAAACCCCTTAATAATTGATAAATACATGTATCGATTCCCCGATGCAATTTATATCATTTCCGATTTAAATATCATTAGAATATGTTTTTATTTTTTCTGAATTATTTCAAATGTTTTCAATAATGCTATATACATATTTTTAAAGGAAATTTCATGTTGTAAAAAAGGTCTCTTTTAATTTTTTGATAACATCTTTAAAAGTTTTTCAAGGTTAATGTTGAAATGTATCACATTTACTTTTTTCGAAATTTAAATAAAAAAATTACTGGAATTATTAAGAAATATTGTGGCTTCTTATTTGTAAAACAAATAAGAAGTATGGTATGAAGTCATGTCGATCATTCAATCAATTTTTCATTTAAGCAAATTAATTTTTTTAATCAAAGAGATATCTCAAATTTAGATTTTACACATTCAATAAAATTATTAACAAAAAAAGGAATATTTAGGTGAGTTATTTTTTAATATTCCGAGTGAATTCGAAATAACTGATACCTTTTTTTTATTATATTGATTATAGTTGAAACATACACTTACATGAAAAAGTGTATTTTTACATCAACTTCAACTTTGCGAATAACTTTTGAAGGAATTGAATCATTGGAGCCAAATTACAAACGACACTTTTTGTGGATTATCAAATTTTCTACAAATATAAGCGTATACATGAAGAATTTAAATACATTACTTTGTTATCGGACTACAAAATTGAGAACAAAATGAAAAGAAAAAAATGTAATAATAAATAACATCCAGGAAATAATAAATACAATAAATTGCATTCAGGAAGCACTAAATTTTTTTTAAAGCCTGAAATTCAAACAAGCTTCTTTTTTCATCATTCTGACAGTATTAAACATTGCTTCTCGAGAAAAATTATTTTTTTGGACCAGTTTAGCTTATGTATATTGGCGAGTTATATACGTATGTAAAATATATGTATATTGGGAAAAGAAAACAAAGAGTGTAACGGATGTTTTTGGGACATGAAAGTCGTCTAATCGGCTCTCGGAGTCGTGGATAAGATAATCCGAGTGTTCGTATTTGTGTATAGGGGGAACGGGATCGGGGCTACAACGACATCCTCGGGCTCACCGGATGTCACGGAAAAAGATTTTTCGAATGGGATATTATTCGGTCGGGGGAAGCCTCTATAAATTTCATCGGGACTTACGAGAGTCCCGCGATCGTCCAATCGTCGTTTATTCATAGTATTTTATTTCGTAAGACATTGTCAACCGGGCGAAGATGCATCGAGGAAACTCGTTTCTCCTCTGCACAGATTAACTCAAATTCTGCCGTAAAAGAGTAACAAATAAATGAATCGTGGCATTTTTTTGTTAGTGAATGAGCGTAAAAGAGATCGTAAAATTTTGAAAATACTCTTCTTCATTTATTTTTATTATTTTTTAAACTTATAATCTTTTTTTAGGAAAAAGCTGGGATACATTTTTAGAAGGCTTTATCGCACAGAAATTAAGATGCTTTTTTTCTGTTGAAAATCAAATTTTTTTTTGAGAATTTTTTTATGTATAGTTTTGATAGTAAGCTACAAATTTGAAAAGATTTCAAATTTTACAATTATTGGAAAAGTATTCTTAAAATGTTTTTCGAGGAGACGCGAAAAAATTGATAAATCCATGATAAAAATTTGACGAATTTATTAAAAACCTATTTTTATTAGGGATACTACATTGCTTTAAGGATTTACTAGGCAATGCGATACGCGCTTCACGCGTGCTAACTTTGGTTATAGATTGATGTTTTGAGAATCTGTCAGTTCTTTTTGTGCAAACTGTCAGTTTACATCTATGAATTTAGTTGGAATAACCATCGAAACAAAAATAAATTTTTGAGAGCCACTTTATAAATAAGGATATGCTTTACAAAATCAGAAAAAAGTATATAAAATCGTAAAATTCAGACTGTGTTTTTTTTGCCAAAAAGTTACAATTTTTTATTGTTCGAATAGTCAAATATTATAAAAATGTCAGTGACACCTTTTGAAATTATTATCCATAAATCTATATACCTATAACGTAAATCTATAAAATATATTAATAAATATATAAAATGAATCCAATAAGAATAAAAAATACTATAAAAGTATTTTAAAAAGTCAACTAATATATATCTCGTATTTCAAAATTTACAATCAGAACTGTTGTAGGAATTTTTCATAAGAAGCAATGCCAAATACTAGTAGTTTCGGAGCTTGATTGCTCGTAAACGATTCGGTAAAACCTTATAAAATGTGGCTTGAAATTTTATTGTCATATATAATAGCAATATATTTCAAAAATTTATTTTCTTCTCATATTTAAAAAAATGACTCGTATATCAATTTGGAAAAGTATAGTGAGTGTCAAAAAAATCCTTTTTCACGAAATTTCGAGTGGGAACGAATGTGCAAGTCGGGAGAAATGACCCCGAGTGAGTACGAGCCTTATGGATGCCACGTGTTTCACACGCAGAGCAGAAACAAAAACTCTCCAGGCAATGTGGGAGACGAATTGAGAGAAAAATGAGAAACATACATATGCATGATCGCTGTGAGAGAAATCGACTTGGCACTCTCGCACGTACGAAAATGCACATGAAATTTATTCGGAAGTGCCTGGAGAATATGTTCGACAAAAAAAAACAGCTCATTCGCATTCTAACGAATGTAACGAGATGAATAATGGCCTTCATTTAAAATTTATTTTAAAAAACTAAATTTCTTTGACTTCCATCTATATACAAATCGGAAGTGTTGGAGAACGTTCGACGAAAAAAAACAACATTTCTTTGCATTCTAACGAATACGTAACGAGATAAATAATGACAACCATTTGCAATATATTCAAAAAATGTTAATTTATTTTATTTTCACCTACGAATCGGAAGTAGTTGAGAGCGTATGACGAAAAATAAATGAGAATTCTACGAGATAACTAATGGCATCCGTTTATAAAATACATGTTTATAGACATTTTTTAAATTCCTTTTATCTCTATCTATAAATTGGTCATTTTTATCTTCGAAAAACAGAGATAAGCGTAATTTAACAAGATTATCTTCGACTATAGATGTTAAAAATGTCCATTATAAATACGATTTACATATTATGAGTGATCACTTTATTAATTGTTCACAAGTAAATATTTCCTGTACCTGTAACTGATTTTGATGTATATTTTTACTGGTATGCAATTTTTTTCTGCATAATTTTTGTATAATCGCAAAATCATAATTCAACATTTGGACGATGAATATGGATAATTCTTTTTTTCATGTTCATTACATGGTCTTAGAAAAGTTCCAGGAAAAAATGTTGAAGTTAATTGCAAAGGAAAGTTGGAAAATTTGGATAAAACTGCAAATATTTTTTCATTAATTTAGACAGAGCAACATCTGTTGGGTCGTTAGCCATGGACTTCAATAATACATACGATTAACAGTTATTTCAATTTAATTAAATTAATAGTTAACAATTATTTATCAGTGACGTCGTAAAGTTGTTCCACAACGTTTTGAAGATATTATTTAATAATATAGTATGTCAAATTTTCAAAAATCTTTTATCAGTTTCAATTTAATAAAATATTAAATTTTAATAATTAATATTTTATTAAAATATATACAAATTTTTGATTTCCGACACAACATCCTTGTGATTTAATAAAATGTATTGTCAAATTTACAAAAATTTTACATAAATTTCGATTAAAAAAAACAATTCAACAGTTGATTTTGGTATTTTATTGAAATATACAAAAATTCTATAAAAATATTAGGTTTTATCATTTTCTGTTTAGAACATAACATTCTTTATATTTAACAATATGCAAAATTTGCAAAAAATGAACATTATCTTTATTTTTGAATAGATACAATAAAACATTTTGTTATTTAGGTGAATTGTGTGTATTAAAGGAAAACAATATTGTATTTGTTGACAGCACGCGAACAGCGTTAGAAAATCGGCGGCGGAGTACGTAGCGAGGCGACAGGCCCGGAAAATAATGACGCGCTCGATAACGTCGTCGCTGGCGGTGCCGATGAGCCAGCTAAGCGACGTGGCCTTCCTGCCGAACGCGAAGGCCGGCACTTTCTTCGCGCGGGACAACGTGTCGAATTTTATAAGCTGGTGCCGCAACAGCCTCGGCATAATCGAGTGTCTGCTCTTCGAGACGGACGATCTGATAATGCGAAAGAACGAGAGACACGTGATACTTTGCCTGCTGGAGGTCGCGAGAAGAGGCGCCAAATTCGGGATGCTCGCCCCGATGCTCGTTCAGATGGAGCGCCAGATCGATCGCGAAATCGCCGCCGACAATAAAGCTAACAATCCCACCAACTCCTCCGCCAAGGGTCAAAACAGCCACGACGATTACGAGGATGCCGACGACGAGGACGAGTACGCCGACATCAATCAGCAGGAGCCTTGTCTCATTTACGGTCCCCAGCCGCAAATCGTTACTAACGATCTCAAGAGCCTCGACGAAATGGTCAGTTTTATTCTTTCTCTCTATTCTACATATATGTTGTCCATATATTTATACTCGACGATTATTTAATACGAATAATTGTTCGTATTAATTACTACATATTTTTTTGTACTCTATACCAGTAACAATTTCGAGATATTTGATACATTTTCTTCTAAGGATGTATGCCCAGTCAAATCTGCAGTACATCTATTTGTTTTTTTCAAGCTGCTTTTTATTGCGCTAATAATAATGGCATTAAATTTTATTGTTCAAATAGTGATTTAAAGAATAAAAATAGTGTAGATATGAATTAATTTCTTCAGTGTGAAATAAAATTAAGAACTGATTTGACTACTCGAGACACAGACATTTGTGTAGCCAGCCAATCACAACAAGGGAATATAGAAACGGAATAGAATATTTCCGTATAGAAACATCGGCAACGATGAATTTTTCTTTCGTAGAAAGATCGAGGATAACAAATATAGTTATATAAAACACTTTTTCTTTTTAGCTGATGTATACCTTATGTAGAACACACCAATTTCTCGCTTTTTTTACAATTTGATCAACTTCCGGTTAAAGTAACACAGGATTTGATGTAATCTTGAATCCTAATTATTTGTTTTAAATCAACTGTAAAGTTGTTTTTTTTCTTTCAATCAATGCGGAATAACTTATGTTGCTATAGATTTCAATCTCAACGAAAATTATGACAATAGAAATAATGGATACACATCCGTAAATGATATCAGTTTCATCAATGGAGGTTAGAGAAACCTCCGTAGTTTCATTCTTCAATAACTTTTTTAAATAATCGGAAACCATACTTTTTTTCTTTTTCCAATCGATTCAGCGTATTTCAGTTTATTATCGATTTTAAATTCGCTAAAAGTTAAAATATCTCAAATTTTTGGCATACATCCTTAAGGTGTTTCGGTACATGATGTAACGAAATGATAAAAATTCGTTTAAATTTGGAGAGGATATTATTTCACATGAAATACGTATAAATACGATTTTTTAAAGAATTTTCGTCTACGTATTTTCCGAACAATTGAATTATGAAATAAAGATTTCCAGACAGTACAGCTATACATTTCGTGCATAGAAGAACGTAACTTTAACACTCGATTACTCGAAAACAATGAAGATGATTTTTTTTCTGAATTTATATATAAATTTCTTTAGTAACAAAAAGAACGTTCTTTTTAATTTTCATTGTGTTCGTAAAAAATTTCGATAGAGTGTTCTCGATAAATTACATAATTGAATGACGTAAGAAAAAAAATCGATGTATAGTATAGCCAGAACGATGACTGAAAATTAACCACGAACCCAATAACAGAGAAAATAACTCGAATTCATTTAATAAATGAAAATCTCACTATTAATTTTAATTCGCTGGTATACTGTTTAAGAAATGTATTCGAATGTCGCCGTAAATTAAGGGAAGAGCCTAATTACTGATGCAATTGTAACTCAGGCCGATTATTACTTCGCATAATGATACATAGTGATAGCTTTGAGAAGAAGACGCAGAAGAAGAAGAAGAAGACGAAGAAAGGTGTACGAATAATAATAAGAAGAAGGAGAAGAAGTATATAGAAGTAGCAGAAAAAAATAGAAGACGACGAAGTCGAGTCTAAAGTCGAGCAATTGTAACTCAGGCCGATTATTATTTCGCACAATGATATACACAGCGATAGCTTTGAGAAGAAAATACGTAGAAGAAGAAGAAGACGAAGAAAGGTGTACGAATAATAAGAAGAACAAGAAGAAGTAGAAACAGTAGAAAAAAAATAGAAGACGACGAAGTCGAGTCTCAAGTCGAGCAATTGTAACTCAGGCCGATTATTATTTCGCACAATGATATACATAGTGATAGCTTTGAGAAGAAAAGACGCAGAAGAAGAAGAAGAAGAAGACGAAGAAAGGTGTACGAATAATAAGAAGAAGAAAGAGAAGAAGAAGAAGAAGAAGAAGCAGTAGAAAAAATAGAGGACGACGAAGTCGAGTCTCGGGCTATGTCGCGTCTCGGTTTTCCACACCGAGCCCTTATCTAATCCATGAAATCATACTCGTTATGCGAAGGTATATATACCTTCGACCTAAGATAATTGGTAGAATAAATCTATCCGATTTTGCGCGCGTGTGCGCGTACGTGAATCTTAGCGCACACCTCGGAAAGCTTCGGCAGCCGGGCTGCGTTCGTGTACGATTGAGCGCTCGTTTTTCATCGAATCAACGTTCTCGCGAGAATTTTATCGAGATTAAATCGCGATAGCTGTTTGCCAGACGAGACGTACGCTTGCCGCGCGCGCTCTTTCCGACTGTCGCGCTCCTCTTCGCCACCCTGTATAAAATTAAAAATAAAAAAATTAAAAATAAAAAGAGAAACAAAAGACAGCGGGAGATTCCCGACGATCGAATCTGGACACGATGTATCGTAAATAAGAGCTGTATCTTATTCGCTCGGTCTTGTTTTCCTCAATTGGCGCGTCACGTTTCTTCAACGCGATAATAACGCCCGATACGGGCTCGTACACGGGTCTATTGATAAACGCGTCAGGGACGGAAATGAGAACGAATGGGCGAATTTAATTGAAGGAATGTCCGGCCGGAAATGGTCTCTTCAACCAACGATAGTTTCCAAACTGGCTGCGAGAAGAACATCGCAATTCTTTCTCTCGCTTATTCTCATTCAAGCTTTCAGTTAAAATAGAAGTATATCATTCACTTGATTGATATATCTTTGGAGTCATCTGACAGCTTTCAGATCTAGTGATTTGATTCAATTTGATTTTGATCATCTATATAAATCAAAGATGTGTTTAAAATTGTCGTTAAAATTAAAAATGTAATCATTTTATTATTTTGTTTAATTATTTAATCTATATATTATCATTAAATAACATCTTCCAAACTTATACTAAGATATTAAGATAGTTCTACATTGGTACAGTCAAATAAAAAAATTTATCTTAGTTTATCTCCGTAGCATGTGATTTTTAGCTCAAGTTTATTAAGAAAAGTTGTTACAAATTTATTCAAGAATAGCATACTTAAAATTTAAAGTCGTGCAAGGTGATCTGTATTTGATACATTGCATAACATATTCAAATTTTACTGAATTTGCTTGAAAAATACGAGCGAGGTATTTTTCTGAAAAATCACTCAAAATTGAGTGATACACATAACCTTAATTGCAAATTTACGAATTTTTCATAAGAAGCAATTTTAAATATCAGCAACTTTGGAATTTGATAATTTTTATACCATTCAGCAAAACGATTCCAAATGTGGGACGAAATTTATTCACATGCTTAAGAAGGTTGTAACGAAATGTCAAAGTCTGGAGAATTTCCTGGAAATATAACGATTCGATAGAAAATAAAATCAGCTTTCCAATAAGCACAAAATTTATATAGGTTATCGAACTTTCTGAGAAGAAAAATACATTTGAAAATGACAAATTTACACGGTAATTTTGCTTCGCGTATATATGGGGTATGAGTATTCATTTGAGCAATTAACACATGCAGACACTAGAGAATTACATGAATTTATGATATGGTAACAAAAAAGTGGGGTCATCGAACAAATAAGAAAAATTTATCGAGTTAATGGACAGTTCACTGTATCAAACCTCTTTCGTGTGCGTTCAAAACAGTGTCTAATTTTTAAAAGTATAAATTAATTCAAAAAATTATTCTTCTGAAACGTATATGACAAGTGAATCTCGTGTATAAAAGTAAATAAAATGAAGCTTTCTTCAAATGTAAGTTTTTTTTTATAATTTTAATGTTCAAATAGTTGTTGTATATTGACTACTCTGAAGTTACAACCTCCTCAAGATCAAAATACCAAAAATGTATCAAATTTCCATATTTTTAAAAATATCACCGATATATCCTCAAAGATGTGTTTGCAAGAAAAAAATCACTAATTTTTTTTGAACCAGTAATAGATATAGATATACTTATAGCCTAATGTGTGTTCAATTTAATACACTATAATAACGAACAATAAAAATATGTATAGATACAGATATAGTTTTGAAACGAAACGGTATTCGAATGGTATGGATAGGAAGGTTGATATGTACGTAGGTAGGCGAGGATTAGTCGGTAGGGGTAGCCCGGTGTTATCGAGCGAAAACTGGCTGGCCGGTTGCCCTAGCCGGGACGACTCGGCATATTCTGCATTCCTCGAGGCAATGCAGAATTTTCAATCGTCTCCTTGCAGGCTCCTTAGGCCTTTGCTCGCGTCTCGTCGTGTCGCTCCTTTCCTATATTATATAACACACACTGTGTACATATATATATATATATATATATATATATATATATACACGAGTACGATATTCATTCCAGGTATTTGCCCACTGTCTCCGATTGCTCCTTTTGTGCCGAGAGACGATTCTCGCTGGGGGATATCTTCGGTGGGTCTAGCCCATAAATACGGGTAAAAGTTGAGCGACCACGCGAGTCACGAGGATTACAGGCTCGCGCATGCTCGGCTCAAACTCCTGCGACGGCGATCCTCCATTATGCTCGTAATGCCCGCTTATTTATCCGCGAATACTTTTTGCGAGAATCGGAGCTTCGCTCTCGAGCCTCGAACTCCGCCGATGAATCTCTCCTTATGATCTAAGATCCCGAAACATGATTAAACTGCAGTTTTATCTTGGAGATTAGCCGAAAAGTGCATCGCGTGGTTATTGAGCTGACGGAATTGATTTTTGGTTATTCGTTGTCGGTGATTTGCGATCGATGCTTCGAGTTTGGATGACCGGACGATTCAATTTTATTTGATTTATTTATTTATTTCTGAATTTATTTATTAATCGAAAATAAATTATGTATTTGTACATGTTATCATAAAGTAACAACTATATACGGCTTATATTTTAAAACTAAATATATTTTTATAACATAAAGTTAAATATATTTTATATAGGACTGAATTAACGTTGTATCAAGATCAAATACTATTTCTAGGAACTAATTGTAATGGAGAGTAAAAATTTATTGAATTGCATATTAATTAGTAAAATTTTCACTTTAGAGTAAAATCTTATCGTATTTTTCTCTTAGGATCCAGAGCTTTAGACATTTTTTGCGAAACTTCACATAACATGCAATAATTAAAAAAATAGACTGGAAAAAATATGAAATGAACATAATGAAGGATATAATTACTCAAAATTGGATATAAGTACTAATTAATTATTGAACAATAAAAAATGAATTAAAAAATTCATAAGATATAGTTAAGAGTTATTGATTAAAATGAATCAAAATACTCATCAATATAAAGAATACGTATAAATTTTATCAATGTTCATTTATTATAGATAGTAATTTCAGTAAAGTTTTACTATAATATTTTTTATTCAGTTGCTTAAATGATGAAAAATATTTAAATTATTGATAAAGTTGATTTAAATTGTTGATATTTAAACTAAGAGTAGAGTCTAAGTTTAAAAAATGAACATCAAGAATTTACTATACATCATTTAGCTCGAAATCTATGAAAAAAAAACTGGAAAAAATCTTTTGGATCTAACTGTGCCTAGAAAATTAGTTTTAAAGAATTACTATTCTGCATCATTTTTTCGATACACATATACATACATTGAAACTTGTGCGAATCTCTTTCAATTTTTTAAAAATTATTCTAATAAAAAGTTGTTTCGAGCTGTTTTAATGATGATTAACAACGATGACCAGACGGTCGATCGAGCTTCGATGAAACGAGTCCGCAATTGTTTTCAGAAAACAAGACAGTCGGATCGTAGTGAAATATACATATGACTCCATCCAAATTGGCATAATGCGAACCAATTAGAGACCGTTTTACTTTTACGAGCGCTGAAATCATCCGATGAACTCGGTCAACGTACTCGGTCGACTTACTCATCGTTCGGGAAAATAGGGCGTGTTAAGACGATGAAAATTCGCAGCATCTCGACGCTTTTGGTGAATTCTACTCTTCGTACCAAACAAAAGCATCATTACGAACGATTGTTTGACAATTCGCTGAAAATCTAGGCATCATGGCGGTCCGGACGATTATATTTTCGGCAGTTTTTGGATAGAGGGTTTCTTGCTAAAAATGTATTTATAATTTTTTATTGCATTTTACATGAGTGTAGGAAACATGAAATAATGCAATATTATGATGGTTCATCACCCTTTTTACCCCCCTTCAATCCTCTGGATCTTGTGTGTGTATTGAACGATGTTCATATGAAGGTTCAGGGATGAAACCCCAGTGGGTGATTGGGAGGAGGAGGCACTAGCAGATTTATGTATTTAAAGTGGAATATTCATGATATATAAAGTTTATAAAACTCGGGAGCAAGTGTCTTAAATCTTAATCTTAATCCTAGTCTTAAATATTTTTTAACTTATATGGCCATGAGCCTCCAAAAAAATTTGTAATTAGAGCATTTTCTAAACATAAAAAACCTATTAAAAAAATATCCGTCCGATTTTAGAAGGAGATTCTCTGTCCAATAATGACTATATTTTCAAAAGAACCTCATCAGTTATGAAGCTTCTTATTCTGCGTTGAAACCACTCCGCAAAGGCTGCAGCTCTCGAAAGGGTTCGATGCATGGCCTGGGGTGATGTTTCTAGTCTACTGGAAAACCTGATTACTCGATGAGTTTCCGCGCAGCCTGAAAATTCATGGGACCGCATCCGCCGACGCTCGGACGTACATTCGCGCCGTTTTACGATTCCAGAGTCGAGTTGGGTGGAAGGAAAGTCCGGATACAGCCGTTCGCAATATACTCGTCGTTGGAATTACCTCCGCGTTATCGGTATGACGTGTACCTTTCCAGGAAAATATTCAAGGGGCACGCGTATACGCTAGTTTTCGCTATCTGGGACGTATCTGGGATTAGACTGGGAGGAGGAATATCTGTGTTCGCGCTCGGGTCAAACTCTGCCGAGTCGTAAACCGCGACTGGCATCGCGCACATTCTCATCCCACCGCTTTCACCGTGCTAGAGTTCTTTTTCCCACTGATTGAGGGACAACTGGTTCGGTCTGAATTATAATTTAAAAATCTTTAATGAACAAAAGCCTTAATTTTTTTGAATAAAAAAACCTTCATCGAAAAAAGAGAAATAAAGTAGGTTATTTTGTCACTTTTTGATTTTTATATTTCTGTAAGAATTAATGCTTTTAAGAATGAAGAAAGTATTAAAGAAATAAACTATTTTATAAATGAAAGCTAAAGGCAAGTTTACTTGAAATTAGCTTAACCCATTAATAGCCCAGCCGAATCTAAGCTAGATAGCGCAAAAAAAACCATCTCATCCATGGCATAGCTAAAAAAAAGTTACCCGTGTTTTTCTTTTCTTTTTTCCAATTATTTATAAAAAGTTATTTAAACAATTAGTGAAAAAATTAGCTTTTTCGAAAAGTTAACCGCGCCATTCGATTGTACAAAGAAAAACAAGACGAAAACCTTTGTAGCGTTTTTTCGTCAGACTTCGTTTTGTTAGTGTAAAATAGGTATAAATAATTGCATCTTGAGGAATGATGCGAATTTCGTTATATGCCAAGTCGAACCTGGGTGAGATAGGGCCAAATAAACCATCTGATCCATGGCATAGCTAAAAAATAAGTTACCCGTGTTTTTCCTTTTTTTCTTCAATTGTTTATAAAAAATTATTTAAACAATTAGTCAAAAAATTGGCTTTTTCGAAAAGTTAACCGCGCCAATCGATTGTATGAAGAAAAACAAGACGAAAACCTTTTTAGCGTTTTTTCGTCAGATTTAATTTGGTTAGTGTAAATCGAATGGCGTGGTTGAATTCTCGAAAAAGCCAATTTTTTTACTAATTGTTTAAATAATTTTTCATAAACAATTGGGAAAAAGAAAAGAAAAAACAAGGGTAACTTTTTTTTAGCTATGCCATGGATGAGATGGTTTTTTTGGCGCTATCTAGCCCAGATTCGGCTTGGCTATTAATGGGTTAATTTAAATATTTATTTGAATCAATTTTCATACCGATTGGTCGATTTTTTAATTTCATACCCTACAGCGCCATCTGATCATAATGAGTTAAAGTAAAGTAGCCTATGTTCAAATCCACGTTGTAAACTGTCTCTATGTCAAGTTTCATTCAAATCCGTGCAGCCGTTTTTGCGTTATCGAGTAACAAACAAACAAACTTACTTTCACATTTATAATATCGGAACGCTTGCTTCGGGCAACTTCTCGTCTATTCCCACTTTAGCACGAATTCCCATTAGCGCGCTTGCGCGAATCGAGATACAAGCCAAGACGCATGCGCCAAGTTAAGCGATATTGCCATAATCGAGAGTCGACTGTAGTTAGGATAAGCGAAATTTTACTTTTCATTATATTATTTTTTGCTTTTTAAAAATGTCTATTAAAAAAGTATCGTCTTTTCAACAATTTAGTTTAAGATTTATTATAAAATTTAATGAGTGTTACATAAAAATTATCGTGCGCGTTTGATTAAAATTATTGTGCGTTCCGGTACGGTAATTTTGAGGCGCTGCAATGTAAAAATTGTTTTTCATACCGTTTACTACCCGAGATAGGGAAGCTTCGCCGGGCGGCCAATAGATGGCGTCGGGTCGACACGCTCTCATTAGCACTCTCTACCCACAAGCATTAGAAAAACCCGAGAGTCGCAAGGCTAGACACGACTTGTAAGGGGAAGATCCGCAGGTCAGAATTGATAGCGGATAATAAATAGAAACTGCCTCGCTTACTCGGTTGAAAATTTTTTAATTAATTTGGCTTCGGTCAAATAAATTAAAGACCGAATCAGTTTAAATTTTCCTCCCTATCCTCAAACCGCCCTTCGATGCTCAGCATTATGAGGGCCCCGACCGAGGAATAGTCCACACAAAGTGTAATACCGAAGAAATAATTGATAGCTTTGACGCAGTTAGCATCGGTGGTGCATTTTTATGACAAATGATTATGTTATTAACCACAGTGCGAAGCTCCAAAAATCTCTCTATCATATAATATGTACTATTCCATCTGGTCGGGACGTCTTGTATCAATTTAGTTTCTTTCTAGATTGCTTGACGTAATTCATTACTGGCGATATTACTCTGTTTGA
Organism: Cremastinae sp. A BG-2022a; assembly: GCA_030522545.1. Taxonomy (NCBI): domain Eukaryota; kingdom Metazoa; phylum Arthropoda; class Insecta; order Hymenoptera; family Ichneumonidae; species Cremastinae sp. A BG-2022a. The sequence goes on from JAPYYW010004570.1 coordinate 18,430, forward strand.
ACCATGTCAGAATATTTTTATTTTATTATCAATTTTTGCAGTTCTGCACACTGATGAATATGATTTTGTGCTATTAAATTTAAGGTGTGAGCAAAACATGGTATGTGTATTTTTCCAAAAGCTATCTCGACGGCCTTTACCATGTTGGCTGCGTTGTCTGTCACTACAGCTGAGATGTTATTTCTGTCAATACCCCATTCAGTACAAATATCCAGACGACGAGTCAAACAACGTTTGTTTGACTGATATACTCCAAGAGTAATTGAGAATAGTTGATCACCGACATCGAAGTGTGCTGTTATTCCTAAAAAACTTCTCATGTTCATTGTCTCAGTCCACATGTCGGTAGTCAAAATTATATTTTCGATGTTTGATATCTTTTCCTTAAAGACCTTAGACAATACTGATGTGTATTTGTCATCAACCCATCAAGTTAATGTTAACTTAGCGGGAAGTTTGTAACGCGGCGCAATGACTTTAATCAAATTGTGAAAACCTTTATTTTCAATTGTAAATTGTTGGTTGTCTTTACCATATCATGTAGATTAAAGCATTATTTATCTTCAAAGTCTTGTTGCCAGACTCCGAATACGCATTAATTTCTTCAAAACTTGACATAATAGACTTTTGCCGTTTTCGAACTGGAGAAGTAAGAACGTTTTCGTAGTCTTTTGAAAAGTCAGTTTTTTTAACAGCTTTTGTTTCTGTAGTCAATTCATGTACATCAGCAGAGCTTGTTGACGGTAGCAAATCAGCAGCAAGTGTATTTAGCGTATTGCTAGCGGTAAACGATTTTTTCGAATTTTCATTATTTATCTCAAAAAAAGCTGCCTTATGTACATTTTTTGTGACAAATTAAGTTGGTTGTATTGCCACAAAACTATCGCTTTTTGACAAAGTTTGCATTTTGCAGACTTACTGTCTCCATCACTTTTATCTTAAAATTTCCATACATCGCTCTTCTTGGAAGGCGCCATTGCCATCGACCTGAAAAAACGGTAATTCATTTAAAAAAATTGAAATCGATAAATGTATTGATCGATAATACATATATACACAGCACTAATTCAACAGAATGTAGATGAAGTTACAATTACAGAATGACATAAAAATAGATGATAAATTGAAGATATTTTAATGTAATCATATATTTGTACTTATTGGTGTAAGCAAAATTATTCGACAAATTATTTTTTAACCTATAACTGAATTTGTATAATTTGATGAATGATTCCAGGCGATTTTAGAATTAGTAGGTGATTCGTAAGAGTTTGTGTTTCGTGAAGAAGTCGGTAGTACTCGCAGAAAAAACTTGGCGATTTTTGAAATGAACCGGACGCGTTGACTTTATTACAAGATCTGACTCTTGTAGGTTTCTTGCAAAACTGCTCTCGCGAAGAAATGATGATTCGCCGATTTTTTAATTGACCCGAAGGAACGTACTGCCCGTGCCAACTTTTGTAAATGAAGTGTTGTCTCGCGGCTTGGTCTCTGCCTTTTTATATTAGTTTGTTGCTGGGAGATGCCTCTGGAAGCTGGGGATGGCAGTCGTTTAGGGTGGTAAGTCGACATTTTCATCTTCGCTTTCTCTATCTGGATGACTAATGTCCGTGGACACGATCTTTTTCATTCTTAATTTCATTTCAAAGGGGTGGACAGTAAGCCGTCCTTTGGTTTAGACTCTCGGTTTCCTGACACCTTTGCTATAGTTTATCTTGATCTCTGCTTCAATATGGTTCCCTTTGATTTTCCATGCTTTTTGTATTGATTTGTAAGTCGTGATTGATTTCATCCTCTATGTTCTTTGATCATGGGGGGGGGGGTAAGGCGGTAATCACTCAATTTCCAGGTTTTCCGACGCCTTTATTATCGATCCAATATTGTTCCTTTCGATTTGCCTGAGTTTTCCGGCGCCCTTACTATCGTTTATCTTGATCTCTGTCCCCATATTGTTTTTTTAATCTGCTTTTTTATTTTGATTATCCCCACCCGTGCTTATTTGTTGGAAGTATTACTGAAGTATTAGTTATAAATCACGGTAGGACGTAACATTGATTTCGTACGGACAGTAAATTTAAAAGGTTTTACTAAAATTATTTTAATTTAATTATTTAAGCAATAAAAAATGTTTAAATTATTTTTAAAATACGCTTAAGTTGCCAATTGATAGTCAATCTAAGACTCCAAAGATTAGGAACCTTGTAGCAAAAGCCAGAGTCTGGATTTTACGAATTGAACGTCAAGAATTTACTTTTTGCTGCGATTGTCTGTCCTATACATCCTTAAGGATGTCTTCCAAGTCAAGTCGAATACTTTTTACAAATTTATTTAAGCATACTTTTTACTTTAATTCGAGAATACTAAAATAAAGGGTCATATTTTTAGGGATTAAGAATTCTCGTGGTGATCCAAAAAGTATATTTAGTAACGTTAGAACTTTTATTAAAGTTGTTGATTTGGTTAAGATTTTAGGAAACCTGTCAGTGCTTGGCGTATTACTACATACAGCTTTGTCAAGTGTTTTATCGTCATTTATCATTAATAATTAATACAAAAGGCCCGAAACCTCAAGTTTTTCTTTGTGTCCTAAAGGTTTAAAAGTGTTTAATAAATATAATAAATAGTTTTTATAAAGAGTCACTCATGTGCAAAACAATTGCTTTTTTAAAATAAAGAGAATTAAGATGCGAGAATAGTGTTCTCGCATATACTCAAAGTTAAAAATCGAATTTTTAATTACGAATATTTTCATCAAATGATCGGTAAAGAGAGATTTTTTGTGCGGATTTTGTAGCTGGGATTTTTTTCAATCATTTGATCCCAAAATGATACATTTTTCTTCAACATTTTTGATAGACATCCTTAATCTATATATTTTTAAACACCCACCTTAAAAAGCGACTCGGCGAGAATGTCCGCGATTCGGAGGCTCGACGGGAAAGTTAAGCGAAGAAATTCGAAAGGGAAATCCGGAGATCGATCGTCTCCTGAATTTTCCATGCTGTCCTTGAGAAAATTGCGAGGCGCTCCCAGTTGGCGGAGGAAGTTGGATCCCGCGGGTTTCTGCGGAGCCGTGACAGGCGCTGCCCCCGTGCGAGGAGAAAGGACGAGAGATCGAGAGAGAAAGAGCGATGGAGAGAGTGAGCGAAGCAGGCTGAAGGGAAACGAAGGAGGATCCAAACCGCCTCTTCTCTCGGCTACGGTATTGATCGTCCTCTCCTCCCTTTCGTGTCAAGTTCAAGCCGCACGAACTTCAACAACTTCACTTTCCTTTCGGCAACAAGATATGCTTTCGCTCTTTATTTTATCAATAAATACAATTTAATCGGTATTAAATGAGCTATTTTGTTGTGATAGATTCTGTGTATGAACTTGGATAGCGAAGATAAAGTTAGGCATTAGAATGAAATGAGATACGAGATGAATAAATAAATTCTTTATTCTATACCAGGGTATAAAGACCGATACGTATAAGACACAGTTTTCAAAGCAAAAACAAGTTAAATTAAGGTAGTACATTCATGACAGTAAAATCAGAAATTTTTTTTTAGTTTTTTTCCGTGCCATGTGATTTTACAGCTTAAGATAATTCTCTTGGTACAGTCTAATAAAAAATATTCATCTCGATTTTTCTGACGTTCAAAGTAATTTTCGAGAATAAGTTAATTAAGAAAAGTAATTGCAAATTGAGTAAAGATCTATATACTCTAAATTCAAGGTTATCCATGCTCGGGTATACTTGCTACATGATTTAAAAAATTTTGAAACAATGTTGTCAATTTTTTTTTGAAAAACTAAACAAAGTTTCTTTGATGTTATTTAAATATTGAAGGTTGAACATCATAATAAAACGTGCTGTTATGGAAGAGCACGAAAAATCATGATTTTTAACCTTTTAAGCCTCTTAAACCTTTTAAAATTTGGACTACATATTCAGATCATATTCAAAAAGATTGGTGCAAATTTTAAAGAAAACTTGTCAAAATTCATTTTTTACAGGATCTAACTTAAGTTTATCAGAAAAAGTTGTTACTAATTGATTCAAGAACAATATATTTAAAATTCAAAGTCATACAAAGGTGATCCATATTTAATACGTATATATAAAAATTAAGAAAAAAATCTGTTTTAGGATTAAAAAAAAACTAATTGAAGCTTCTCGCTTCAATCTTATAGGATAGTAGAAAAAATTGTGATTTTCGATAATGAATATCTCGAATTCTATGCAGAGAAATTTCTTAAAATAAAAAAGACTAATATTTAAAAAAATGATAAATTTAATATGATGACATACTCAATTGTAGAGTTATAAAAAGTAAATTTAAGTATACGAAGGTGAATAAATTTATATTTCGGGATTTGAAAACGAAAACTCTTTCCACGCTTCAATCGTTTATTTTGTTGTTATTCTAGAATGGCATCGAAATAGCCATCGAATGACAGTGACACTGAAGAACTTGTGAACAGCTCCAACAAAAAAATTACAGCGCGAGATATTCGAAATACCCAGTTGCATGTCATTTTTTGTGTTCTACAGCTGTAGGCATTTTTAAAGCCGCAATTCGAACGCCGCAAGGCCAAGACACTATGTTGGAACGCAAATACCGCGAGCTCGCACGTATTCCTTCCTGAATAAATTTCCCAACATTATTAAAGTCTCCGAACGCGTGTATATCGAAAAATGACATATGTGTACGGATTGAGTAAAAAAATTTAATCATGTGATGCAATGTTTGCTCAATCTTCTACTCGAAAGAAAATATCCAAAAGAAGTGGCAATTCTTCCGGAACGAGATTCGCCCAAAGTATAAGAGACTCTTAAAGGGGAATCGGAGAGATGATAGTCCTTGAAAAAAATGAATTTCAATCAGGATTTATTTGTGAAATTTATATTTCGTGTATCTGCTATAAATTTGCCAACTTTTTATGATGACTGTCATATTAATGAACAACTTGAATACACTTTTTCAACAATTTGGATAATTGGAGTTGCATATGTGGTATATTGACTAATAATTTTTTATTTGTAAGTTTTTGTGAAACTATTTATTATGAGGGTGTAAGAAATTTTCATAGTTATTTTGATATACTCAAGACGAAGAAACGTTTCGTAAGAAACAATGTAAAAAACAACTCGTAAGAAACAACTCTTAAGTTTCTGAAAATAAAAGTCTGATAATTTTTTTTATTAAGTCTGCCCTATAAAACTATAAAAAATTTCAACTGATGATTTTACTTATAGTTTACACGGGAAGGAAACTTTTGAGCTGACTATTGCGGTAGAAAAACCTTAAATATGAATCTTCAATTGATGTCAAAGTTATGTTGAAGCTTTTAAACCGGGTGGTATGGACTCAACAACTTTAAAAGGTGTTCTGAAATGGTTGAGTGATATGCCAGTTAAGGTAGTTCGATCATGAGCGAGTTCAGACTTTTAGATTAAGCATTCAATATAGGCAAAATTACATATTAATTTAAAATCTTTCCAAGATAATTCATACCATGAATCCATGAAATCTCCATACCATGTGGTTTTTGAGCTTTGAAATTAAAAAAAAAATCATAATCTTAGGATTTTTTTAAAAACTATAGAAAGTTTCTTTGGAATACAATAAAGAGCTATGCTAAATTTTAAGACGGTTCATCATCTAGATTTCACGATATTTAGAATTGAAAATCGCAATATTTAACACGGGCTCTTATGGGAGAGCACTGAAAATTGGGATTTTTAACAATAAATATTTCAATTTCTACGTGGTGAATCCCCTTAAAATTTGGTACTCATATGTGTAACATATCAGAGAATGACTACCAATTTTCAACAAAATCCTAAATAATCGATAAAACTATAGAACTACCTTAACACTTAAGTTAACACGCGCCAAACTTTTGAATATACACTGTCACGCGACTCCTACCTCAACAGGAAAAAATATACCAAAAATATGAAGTGGAAACGCTATCAATTGATCACGATAGACCCATATTCGTCAGAATCTCCGCTCCATCTTAAACAACAATATTCGACTGATACACCCTTTTCAAAAATTTATCGAACTCAGATAAAAGCTACCCTCAACAACAATATTCGACTGATATACCCTTTTCAAAAATTCATCGAACTCAGATGTACCGTATCCAATATCGGTTCTTATCCTTCTGGTTAAGGAGGGATAAGTAATTTCAAATATGAAATAACACTCGAGATCCGAATTAAAATAAAAACCACTTAAACAATATTTATTATAGATCTCAGTTCGTACAATTAAACAAATAGAACAATTCGAGAA
>JAPYYW010004571.1:0-10939 GCA_030522545.1 Cremastinae sp. A BG-2022a
AACACGTTAACACAATGCTAACGAAGATCTGTACAATTTTTGAATAAATTCTGTCTCAAGAAATTTCAACTGATGATTTTACATCAAGTTAACACATAAAAAAGAGAGAAAGTTCGACGAGCGTAACGAGGAAAAAAAATTTTCAAATTTTCGTTAATGACTCTGTCATTATTGTTTCCATGGTGATCGGTCGAGATCGAATCAAAAAGCGATTAAGGTCTTAATTGTTCGGTTTCATGACGAAATTTGGAATCAGTTACCCGGTGTAAAGTGTCGGGGTAAGACGTGTCGGGTCTCGCCAGATAGTTCGGTACGGAAAAACATTTCGTAGAAATAATTCGACGAGTTCAATTGAGTGTCAGTTCCGAATAATTTCAATCGTCCGAAAAGTGAATAGTTCAGTGTTTCTAATTTATAATATCGTTTCAAAATACTTTTTAAAAATGTCAGTGCGAATGTATCCTATCTTTAAAAAAGATGAAACCTCTAATCAATTAATCGGAATAGAGTGCATTACGCGAAGTTGCATGAAAAATGCGTCTAGAAAAACAGCAAAATATCAATGAAAACGTCAAAAAAGCGGCCGCGTAGCGGTCGCGTTGTCGCTCGTTAGATAAATAACACGAAATGCATAAGTATAGAAATATGAAATACTTTTAAAAATCTTATCGAAATTTTTGTTTTGTGATCGAACATAAGCAATTTTCAATTTTATTTTTATTCTCTCCGCGAGATTATATTTTTTAAATTTCAATTTCTTGATATTTATCTATATAGCAACTCTGAGACTCGTAGTTATTATTGGTGATTCTACATAGTTATTGTGAAATGTTAGAATGAAATTGGAAAATGAGGGGAGAAAAAATTATCAAGTCTTCTCGATGAAAAATATTTCGTTCGTGGACCCCGTCGTTTTTCCGAATGTTTTTTCTACCTCGAGCACCTCCTGTCACTACGATTTGACTGAAAAGACGGCTCCGAAGAGGTGCGAGGGTCCAATCGGGCAAGTCGGCCACTGGTGCCAGCTGTGAGTAAAATAAACTCAAAGAGAAACCTTGGGGGACGAAAGACCCACCATCGGAATTCCCTTATCTCGAGAAGTTGCAAAAAAGTCAAGGATCGAAGAAGGAAGAACATTTTTTCGAGCTTCCTAGTTCTGAACTTTTTATTACCGTTGATATTCCTACAAATTATTGCTATCAGATTTCTCATAAACTTTTTTCCTTCCTGGGAAAATTCGCGAAACTTTTTCTCTCGATGTCGAGCACGTCTGCTTAATTTATTATTTTCTTTCTTTATTTTCTACGAATATTTGAAATAGCATTTCCGTACGGAATAATTGTTACCTGGACGATAAGGAAAATAGGTTGGTCGGGTACAAAGTTTACCGGAGACCGATGTGTCTTCGTTCGACTGCCGGGCGACTTGCCGGGAAATCGAATTATTTCGTACTTTGATCAAAGTTCGAACTCTTGCCCGTGTATACCTTCGTGTTTGTGTCCCCGACAGCCTGACGCAGAGTCATTAAAGTTAGCACAATGAATTGACGAGTTTCGGGAAAAAGTTTTTTGTCCCCCCCCCCCCGATGTTCTGGGATTCGCGATTAAAATCGAATTCTCCGCTTCAGGTGAACGAAGCCTTCGAGGTCCTCAAGAGACGTACCAGCAACAATCCGAACCAGCGTTTGCCCAAGGTCGAAATACTTCGAAACGCCATCGAGTACATCGAGAGTTTGGAGGCTCTTCTCGACGGGAACAGAGCGACGGGACATCAGGATCCTGCTTCCCACGACAACATGGTAAGTTTTCCAACTATTGAGGATGTTCAGTCCGTGTGGAGAAAAAAAATCAAACGTTTAACAACGTTTTTCTCCCATACTAAGTCGTTTGAGAGTTAAAATTTATTAAGAAAAGTTACTGCAAATCAACTGAAGAAAAATATTTAAAATTCATGGTCATCCAATGACAGTTCTACTCTCTGTGTGATTGGACAAAAAAATAGTGACATTTTTTTGAAAAATTAGATGAAGCTTCTTTAAGGGAGTTTTATCAAAAGATCATTTTCTTAGGATTTTGTTAACAAATTTGCAGAAACTTTCTTTGATAAAATGTGCAATTGTATATCAATAATTTTCGATTTTGAAAACAATATCCTTTAAAGGTATAGTTCTCGTGAAAAATGAATTTGGACAAATTTTCTTTAAAAATTGCACAAATCTTTTTAAATGTGATCTGAATGTGTAGTTCGAATTTTAAAAGGTTTACCACGTAGGAGTCGAGATATTTATTGTTAAAAATCACTATTTTTCACTATTTAACATACTTCCATAAGTTCTAGTGTGTTAAGGTAGGAGTCTCGTGACAGTCTATTCAAAAGTTTGGTTGTACGTGTTAACTAAACGTAAAAATCATCACTTGAATTTTTTTTGAGTCAGAATTTTTTCAAAATTTATACTGATCTTTGACATCATATTAACATATGTGCAAAATTCAAAGAGGCTTTACCATGTGATTATCGAGATATTTATTTTTAAAAATTGCCCCTTTTAACATGGGCTCTTATGAGAGATAAAAAATGTGACGACTTTCAAGAATTAATATCTCGATTACTAGATGCTAAAGCTTCATAAAATTTGGCATACATTTCGACATGGCCTCAAAGAAGATTTATGCAAATTTTCAAGAAATTCTGTCTCAAACGATTTTACGCGACTCCTACCTTAAATGTTACGATATGTTCAAGCTTAAATATTTTGACTTCTAGATGGTGAAACGTTTTTTTAATTTTTGCGCAAATTCTTACATAACATATCAAAGAAAGTTTATCTAGTTTTTCAAAAGAATCTGACAAATTTTTTTCGATTAATATGTAGCAAGTATATCTGATTTTAGACGACCTTTAATTTCGAGTATGTAGATCTTTAGTCAATTTGCAACAAATTTTCTTAATGAACTTAATCTCACACATCACTTTGAATGTCAGAAAAATCGAGAAGAATATTTTTGATTTGACTGTACTGAGAGAACTATACCTTAATCAAACGTGTTCGTTTCATGCCATAAATAAGGAATGTCTGTCAAAATGTATCTTGAAAACGATGACTTTCAGCGTACACTATTTTATTTGTGAATTTCACTTTTTTCTCAAGCCGATTTACGGTTTTACTACCCGAGAAAAATAATATAAATGATTATGTAATCACGAGATAAAAATGTTCCATGAAACTGTCGATTTATGGAAAAATAGATGGGTGCTGTGCGAGTGACGTGCCAACGTTTTCTCTGTGGACAAAGTATTTTTTTTTTCTAATAGAAGCGAAACAACGATTTTCAATGACGCGGCCTCCATTGTGATCGCAGCTTGAAAAATCGCTCGTAACTGTAGCGTTATGTGGTTATGAAACAACTTTTTGAAGTGTCAGACACGTGCACGAGATGGAATAATATATTTATTCATTTTTTTTCATACAGAAAAAATTTCTCTCCCTTTTTTTTTCGATAATAAAGGAAGGTATTTGAGAGAAATTTTCTAAAAATAAAAAATGATACGTAAATTTTCTTTAATATCTATTATCAAAAAATTTTTCTGGAAAAAAGGAATCGAGAAGAGTTGATTAAAAATGTAAAATTATGAGTAAATTTTCTTTAATATCGATTTTTTTTCTAAATTGGAAATAACAATTGAAGAAATAAGTAATATAGTGACAGAGATTGGCAAGTAAGTTCGCGAGAAACATCTTGTGTTCATTTTCGTGTACAAAAAGGACATATTTACTTTATTTTTCCTGTCCCTTGTCAGGGCTGGTATCGAGTGAATTCGAGGCTTAGACAGGGAGAAGTGAAACGGGGAGGAGAATGGGAGAGAGAAAGGGGAATAGAAAACAGAAAGAGAGTCTATCGGTTTTCGATACTTTTCACAAGTACGATGATACGTCCGAGGCGATACACTGCCTAGCCATTGAAGAGTCGTGTACAAAGAGTGGAGAAACCATTTCCCTACGTGTCGATACGTTCCCTGTGAGTTTTCACCCGGAATTTATTCATTCTACCACCCATAAGAATTTTACAATTTTTCCAATCAACATCTGTCCACTTTCGTCCACATTATATTTTACATCTCTCGAATTCATCATATTTTTTCATTACTTGAATTTAAAATGTCAATTCACGAGATAAATTCATAATTTTTTCGTCCTTCGAACTTGACACAAAGTTTTGTGAAAAATGAAAAAAAATTCTTGAAATTCATATACAAATTACTGTCTAATATTTGAGTGATCAAACATTTATCTTATGTATTCATTTAAAATAATCTTTTTATTGTAAATTGGAAATTTTGAATATGTAGATGTTTCAATAGTTTTAAAGAAATTATTGAAAATTTCCCACGATTTTGAAAATACTTTTTATTTTTTGGATTCGAGGGCATTTAGTGGTTGAGCAGTGAGTGAGAAATAAATGAATCCTCTACTGCACTACAGGTTCTCTGATTTCCATCCATTATTTTTTCATCACCAAAAAGAACACTCGAAATTTCTCTTTTAACTTTTTTTTCTCCACGGTCCGTTCCTCTCTCCATTTTTTCGTCACTTTCTTCTTCGAATGATCCTTCGCTCTCTCGACGGAAAATTTTTCACGTGTTGGCCACGTGGACGTCGTCCGACCACCAGCAATGCGTGCACCGAACCGATAAACTCCCTCGATTCCGAAATATATTCACTTTTTTGTGTCTCCCGACATTTTTTTAAGGCTCGGACGAAAAAAAGGATTCGTCCTGTCAAATATCTTCAAACGCCTACCAGACGATCTCGTCCGAGACAAAAAAGTGTCACAACTTTTCCGTATAATGAAGATTAAATTTCAATAAATTTAAATTTAAAAATTTTAAATTCCAATTGAAGCTGGAACGAAAAAAAAGGATTCGTCCTATATCTTCAAACACTTACCAAACGATCTCGACCGAGACAAAAAAGTGTATCACAAAAATTTTCCATAACAGAGATAAAATTTCAAAATTTCAGCCGCTTCGTTGTCTTTAAAAAAAAAAAGAGAAAGAGAGAGAGAGAGAAAACGAAACAAAAATTTTATTTTCTCGCTGACAGTGCTAAAAAAGTGAAAAATCTCATTTTCGAGAGAAAAATAATAATCCTCAGCGCGAAGCGTGTACCGAAATATATCTTGGGAGTTTGTAGGAAATTTGGAATTACAAGCGATGAATATAATTGCCAAGGGGACACGCGACGAATTCTCGTGTTGGGCGGTCCGCTTCACTTTTCATCCCTTTCTGCGTTTTGCAACCCCTCCCGGTCGGGCCGCGTGTGCCCGCGAGTCGCATTCCCGTCCCTGCGGGATTACACAATGAAATATATTTTCCCGTGCGTTTTCTCCGTGTACTTGTGCCGCTTTCTCGCTCGCTCCCGCGAGTCTCGCGACTCCGGAGCTCTCTCGCGCTAAATATAACCCCGCGGGAGCGAGAGAGACCGCGGCGTGGACGATCCTACGAATCCAAGTGAAGCGATAAATCACAATGCTCACCACACCGCGAGGGACCACCGAAAAAGAACTTCCAAAACTTTTATCTCTCTCCCCTTGTCGCGAGTTTTCGCTCTCTCTCTCTCTCTCTCTCTCTCTTTCTCTCCCTTTTCCTTGCTTTCCATTTGGCGTACACTCGATTTATCTCTGAGATAGAAATGAAAAGAGACGAGAGCGAAGAAAAAAAATCACTAATTCGCGCCCTGATGCTCTCTCGCGTGTTGATAATCGAGGAGAGCGACGGAGAAGCGAAAAAGAAACGATCCGCGAGTTACGAGAGGGAAATGAGACGCTGAAAGTAATAATCGATACCAGGAAACTAATCACTGGGAGAATTCCCGATACGGAGAGCTTTCAAGATTCGGTTCGACAGATAATTGAGAAAATTTTGTACGAAATATATTTTACTACTACAAATCTTGGGAGTTTTTCATTCATAATATTTATGAGTATTGGAATCTGTCGAAATAGCGACATGACATTTACGAACTATATATATACTTTGAGCAAATTCTCTAATAGTAATTATACGTATTATGCGATTTTATAATATGGAGTTATGGAATTATTCAACTATATATTAGTAAAAATGGAATCAGTGATGTTTACTCGACAGAAAAAGCAAATAAACGTGAAGTACAATATATGAGAGATTGAAAGAATATACATCAAACAAGTAGATAGAGGTTGAAACTGACAGGACTGTCAACGTCACTTCGCTGACTCCTCTATAATTTTACCAAATTTTCATTATGTGCAGCTTCAAAATTGCGTTTTCCTTCAACAAAATTGCATTCTTTGAAATTGGTGCCAACCCAGCCACAAATTTAACGTGTATTTTACAATATCCATGACTTGACTACATATCATGATCCTCTTATAGTCACCATGTTTTTTAAGCTCCGCCCATTTGACAGATCTTAATATAGAAATTAAAATTATTTTCCAACATTGATTTTTGCTTGGTCTATTTTTTCAATTATTTATTCTCAATATTGTCTCCATTTTTATTTATGCGCATATAAATATTCCGATTATTGAACTATTTTTCTCGCATACCGATGAAAATCTATTTCAATGCTCGTAAAATATACACTTCCCATAAATTCAGTTGAATTTAACGTTTGAGAAAATATATACTGTACGCTTCGAATCATGATGCTCGTCACGTTGGCTCGTCAGATCGGTTCGGGGATTCACAAGAGCACCGATCGATGCTGAATTCGATTTTAAAATTCGAACAAAAGGTAAACGCTTGGCTCGTACGAAATTGACAGGTGAATCCCCGCTGTGACCCAGTTTTTGAATTTGTATTTTGCCTGAAAGGCAGACGGGCGGGAGGGTGATTTTTTTTTCATCGGGGTACAATTCAAGGATGGCGCCCGTTCGGTTTTTATCGTTGCACGCGTGTCTATCAGCCCTCAGGCTGAAACGAGTTTCTCTCGATTCTTGCATCCCTCCTTTCCTCCTTTTTTTTTGCAACGGCGAGGAAAAAAATTCACGAAGCGAGGCAGGAGTTTCAACGGTTTTCCGCCATTAACGCCCTCTAGCCAGGCTCGCTTTTTTTCAGAAACTCCTGTCACTTTTGAAAACAGAGCATGTGCCCGATTTCAAGAGTATTCGCTCATTTTATTTTTGTTGCATTCACGCAACGCGAAAAAGGCGGAAATGAAATATCGAAACTCACGCTCTGAGATCGCGTCGAAAAATCTTCCAGGGCGAAAAATATATATTTTTCACCCAATTTTTTAAGGTCCTGAACATAATGAATGAATGAATAATCTCGCGAGAAAAACGAGCTTTCTGGTAATTGAAGATTTTATTTTTCCTCGGGTTCGTGTCCAACGTTCTCTATATATATTTTCCCAGCTCGCTCATTTTCCACCCCGACAGATTTTATTCGCGGAATTTTCGCGGTAAAGCGCGGAATGTGTTTGCGACAAGGTTTTACAAACCGTGAACCGCTCTCGGCAGAGAGAGAGAGAGAGAGAGAAGGATCAGGGCGAATATTATTCGCCAGGCTGCAAAAAAAAAAGAAATGAAAAGACCCTCGGGATTCTCTAGTAAGACTTTCTTCGGACTTGTCACTTTTTTGGGCCGTTTTTTTGCTATCAGCGCTCCGGAGGAAGCGTTATGGCGAGCTTTCGCCTCTTACAGCGTCATATATCACGGAAACCTCAAAAGAGTGTCGACCCCCAACTACACACCGTCGCGGTCCACGCGCTATCTGCAAGCGCAAACATTGTGCTTATTTAAAGCTCTTATAGACTACATTTCTTGCTCTTTCTCTCTCATATTCTGCTTTTTCTCTCTTTATTATTTCGCTCTCTTCTTCTCTTCTTTCTCCCTCCCCCGTTTCTCTCGCCTGATAAAATGTGCGTATCATCCGCGTTTGCGACCGTGTATATCGTTAAATCCGCAAGTTTTACGATAAAAGCTCGCCACTCCCGTTTCATCCCCTGTCATTAAATTTATTCAAAATCTCGAAAAAATCTCACGGGTTTGTCAAATATACTTTTTTGATTTTTGCCTTCGGAGGCTCGAATAAATTTTCGAGTTTAACGTCCGGCATGTTTATTTGTTTTTTTTTCTTTCTCTTTTTCATCGGGCGCGATATTTTCGTTCGACGACTCCGCGATTGACCGAAATTGTTCGGGAGATGAAACTTTTATTTCGTGAAATTCTTCGGTACGCGCACGTTCGGATTCGGGAATCGGGATTTATGATAATTTATATTAAGAAATCTTTCTCTGCTCCTCGTCGTGAAATAATGGAGATGGCGATTTTGAAAAATAACGACGACTCTTTTCACTTTTGTGATTAATTCGAAACCGAAACCGCGGCGCTTTCTATTTTTCGCTACGGAGATATTCAAGCGCCAAGTTAAATTATTCAACTCGGAATCCTCGGTGGAGAGGCGAAGTGCCGTTCCCCGTTGAAAAGTTTTCCTCGCGGACATTTTTTGAAAAAGAAACGGAACGACTTCTTTCTCATGGCGTTGCAGCCAGTGAAAATAAACTGCACTGGGGAACGAAAAAGTGTAAAATTGAGAAAAGTTTACAGAGGACCGTTACGTTTTTCTTTTTTTTTCGCTATTTTTTTTTCTTCTTTTTTTTCAAGAGTTCGTACAAGTTTTACGAGTTTTGAAATTTGTGTACACACGGTAATATGTGCTTGGACAAATTTTTGAGTGGCTCGAACTTCCGCGAGTTTTACAATCACCCGAAACACGTTATTCTTTTCATAAAGATCGCCTTTCGACCCATTTTTGAAAAATACTGAAAGCGAGACACCACTTATTGTTCGCTTTTTATTTCTTCGCACAGCGTTAAGGTCGCATACATATAACTGACATGCTTTTCAACTTGAATCTCAAAAAGTTTCATAAAAGTTGCTGTCAATATTGTACTACTTTATCATAAAAACATTTATCAAAATTTACTTTAATTCACTCTTAAAATTTATGAACATTTTTTTATCCTTCCGATTATCAAAAAAAAATGATATCGATATAATTTCTTACGATGAAAAAAGGATCAAGTTTTACTCGATGGTTCGAGTTTTATAGAAAATTGATCAGGAAGTAAACTGGAAAAGGAGAAATTCCGATTTTTTTTGCGACGAGGCGAGTACTTTCGATCCAGCTCGTATTTATTTTTCTCGAGCTATTTTCTGTTTTTCCCTTTTGCGGTACAGGAAATGGGGTTGTAGCAAGCTCGGTACACCTTTTTTCCTGCGGAATACAACGCTCCTTAAATTTCTGAGCGTTGTACAGCGACCGCATTGCGAAGAAAAATGGAGTTCCCGAGCCTTGAAGAACGAGGCCAGCGGGAGGAAAAGCTCGATTTTCCCAGCTGAAACAGGAGCGTGCGGGCTACGGAAAATTTTAACCGTACGCTCGTTATCGAATATCTTTGATTATCCTTTTACGATGGTTCAACGTACTCTGCCCCGGCGCTCTGAAAATAGGACGTCTCGCGCGTAATCGATCCTGCGCCCTCTGGCGTTGGTTTCCCGTTCAACTCGTCCGCAATAATAATTGCGTCCAGTATTTTCTCGTCGATTACGTTTTTCTTTTATTTCTCGCTCTTCGATCGTGTACTTTTTTTTTCTCAATTTTTCGCCAATTTTTTTGGTTAATATTTGAACTGGAGTTCTCTGCAGAAAATTGAAGAGAGAAAGAGCAACGCGGCTTGGATCGTGAAACGACAAACGCGAACCATTTCGTTTGACCTCCGAACGTACGATTTTTCATTTCATTTTTATTCGTTTTCCTCTCGGACGAGCTACCCCATTCCACCGAACTCCTTCTCTCTCCGCGCTCTCGCCTGTGTTTCGCTTTTGGCTTATCGAGCTTTTCAGCCGATTAATCCGCTTCGAAATCGGGAATCAGACGAAGTCTGTACATTGTCCCTCGTTACTTATCCCTCTCTCTAAAAAAAGTCGTCGTTATTCCTTTATTCCAAAAAACGAAATACAAATGAAATAAAAGGAATGTTTCAATTTGACTATAAAATAATACTTTGCATTTAATTTTTAAATAGACAATATAATAGTTGTCGCTTTATTATGAAAATCGTAATTTTTCTCTGTGAGTGAATTTTCATACTTATCTGATTACAAGATCTGTTACTCTCTAAATTTTTCTTTTCCGCATAAAATGATTTCAAATTGATATAATACTATATTTAAAAAGACACGAGGCCTCTAATCGATTAATCGGAATAGAGCGCATTATAACTTTTGGATAATCTCTACTCATAAAAATAAAATCAATGTGCACTGCTTTGGAAATAATGATCTTGATGAAAAAATTATTCATTTTGTCTTGCAAAAATTTTCAGTAATTACCTATTATAAAGTCGATATCGTCGAGGACACGAAAAGATATCGCCACTTGAAATTTTGAGATTTTTCTATTTTCGATTCTTCGAACATGCTATACATTTTCTCAACTCATGCAAAAAAACTTGCAACACAATATTCTATTATTTATATCAAATATATACTTGGACAATAATATACCTGAATAGTTCGGAGATCGTGAACTTAAAAAAAAAAGAAAAAAAGAGAGAAAATTCGTCGAGCGTAACGAGGAAAAAAATTAATTGTTTGGATTTTCCACTGAATTTGGAATCATTAGGTCGGTATAAAGACGTGTCGGGTGTCTCGCCAGGTAGTTCGTTACCGAAAAATATTTCGTATAGAAATTCGACGAGTTCGATTGAGTGTCAGTTCCAGTTATTTTCAATCACGAGCAGCAACGCGGCCGCTGCGCGGCCGCTTTTTCCTTTTCAACGTGTTTGAACTGATGTTTTACAATTATTCTAAGCGTATACTTCATACAATTTCGTTTAATGCGCTGTATAAATTGATTATGAGTTTCATGTCTTTTTTAAAACAGAATA
>JAPYYW010004572.1:0-10937 GCA_030522545.1 Cremastinae sp. A BG-2022a
TTTGAAGTTTTCCCGTCGTGAGGCGCTCTTGATGGACAAAACTGTAAATTTTGTTGAAATTTCGCCCAAAATTTATTGGAACATTTTTCTCCGTGTAGTTTAAAGATCGTGGCCATTCACGATACCAGAAGTATTTTACATACAAAAGTATACTACGTGCTATCGATAATTGATTTTTCTCTTATTTCTTTTTTGTAATGATAAAGTATTGAAATGTGACCCCTAAATGATTATTTACAATCTTTTACTTTAATTTACTATAGAAAATGA
Organism: Cremastinae sp. A BG-2022a; assembly: GCA_030522545.1. Taxonomy (NCBI): domain Eukaryota; kingdom Metazoa; phylum Arthropoda; class Insecta; order Hymenoptera; family Ichneumonidae; species Cremastinae sp. A BG-2022a. The sequence continues at coordinate 271 of JAPYYW010004572.1, forward strand.
AAATGAAAAAGTAGAAAAAAGTTTCCTTCAATTTCGAACGTTGTTATTGATTAAATACATTGCATTTATGACTTTTTAAAAATTTCGATGACAAGAATTCAATAAAGTAATTCAAAATATGGTGAAAGTTATATTTATTATTATACATAATATAATGGAATATTTCAATCTCAAAATATAGTACATACCCATTCATAAAATGCAAGAAAATATTTCACCATCAATAATTTCACACAATGTGCACTTTTATCATGAGTGAACAAAGAAATTGAATATCATTTTTTATGTAAAAGCACAAAAATGCAGAAAGCGAAAATCCCTTCTCATCCATTAACGAATTTTCAAAATGGAATAATATTTCGCGGAATTCCAATGTTTTGTATGACTTATATCTTGTTTTTCATTTTATTTTCTCTCTGTCAAGGAAAAAAGGATCGACGACAGATGGTACGAGAGTGGACGAGTTTCAATCGAACGCCGGATTGAAATTTCGCGCTACACGCCGCGAAACGTGACGCAAGTAAGCCAGGCACCGGGTATAAATAAAATAGAGTCACGTAACAAAAGCACCGAGCCGTATAGAATACATTATGATTGAGGAGCAATAATCCAAGGAGCCGAGAGAATTTGTATCAAAAATGAAAAAAGATTCCTCTACAAAATCAAGAAGAGACAAATTTTTTGAAAAAAATTAAATTTCGACGAAGAAAAAAATATACGATTATAATTATTCGAATGGTATCTGAATACATTTTTTTTTAATTTTGACGTATATAATAAAAGAATAATAATTTTCTATATGCTTAAAGATAAGCTTGAAAATTCGTGAAAATTTTGAATTTTTGGAATCGACGTGTTTATAGAACGATCGGGAGTGAGTCAGCGAAGCCAACCTCACAAACATGGGGAATAAAGCCGCAGTCGGGCGCAGACGTATGTACGGATCTCTATGTACAGAGAAGCACAATGCGTCAGACAAATAAACTGCAAACATAGTACAGATACGAATCACCGTGTATGAACAGTACCAGAATTTGCGGCCGAAACATGCAGCTCCGATGACGAGTTGCCCGGCATGATAATTAGTACAGATTCTCCTTCCCAATTTTGTCCGAATGATCCGTCAGTTTCGTCAAACTGGAACAGAAAGCCTGTCTGAACATTGCCTCTGATCGATTATTTCTCATCTCTGTGAAAGAAAAAAAAATACGAAAAATATTTAGATGTTTGACTGATTTTTATAAAATTTAAAAAATAGAAAAAAATTTGTTACATTAAAAATAGTGAATTTCATCAATTCGTAAAATATTCAATGAAAAAAATAAATATCCATCCACTATAAAAAAAATAATATTCGCAATACTTTAACCATGGTACGTCGAATAAAATTTACGAAGTTAGTATACGAAATAATGCAAGGACGATTTTGAGTAATGAAAAATTCAGTAATGAATATGAATTCCAATACATTTATACATTAAACATGCATTTTCATGCATATTATATTAAATATTTGCACAGCATGGGATGTTACAACATCCTTAATCATTATTATATCAATGCAATAATAAATATTATTTATTGAAAAATACAACCAACACAATTTAATTACAAAACGTATATTTATTATTGATTATATTAATGACAAATCTATGAACACTGACTATTATAATAACGTACCTTTATAAGAAGTAATGTACTGTTAAGAGCTAATAATAAATTTACAGCGCAATAGCACATAAAATTTGCAGATTTAGGATAAGATATGCAAGTTTGTGTTTCATGATGTAATATTCAGCAGTGGTCATGGATCCTAATGCGTTAGAATGAGTTTTTAAATATTATGACTCACAAAATTAACATATACTACCAACAAATACTGTATTTTACATTTACTGTATTTTATTCAACAAAGTAAAAATAATATTCAAAATCACAATATGACTATTTGTCAAGTCGTACGTTCTTCAATGTTAATAAATAATATCACTGATTTAAAAGTCACGAAATTTAAAAGTCCGAGCATTGAAATTTTAGAAACAGAATCTATAAAAAGACTTGTTACACATTTATATTAATATTAATACCGATTTTTTTACCATCATTCAGGAAATCATTTCGTCGTCGCGATAGTGATAGTATATGCTTGAATATGGATAGTCTTGTCTTATTGTTAAGCGCGTCATGTCAAAATTCAAAGGTCGGAAAAAGCTGAGTCTGCGCACGTATGCTGTATTTCCAAAAAATGACACATACGTCCGATTACTCGAGTCATTTACTATTCAAACGATTGCTAAAAGATTTCACAAGCAAGCCTTCTTTTTTTGTTGATTACCGTCAAATGTGAAATATGCGATAATGATAAAAGTAACGTGAATTCGATGGATTTCCTTTCGAAAACGACAAATAAAACTATTGTAAATTAACATAGAATTTTTTTTACGGTGTAGCGGAAGTTAACTTAATATAAACTTATAGCTTGGAATGTAATGGGGGAGTGCTTTGTCAGCGCGTATTTACAAATATCTCTGTATCGCTCGTCCCGTCGCTGCGTTGGCTCCGCGCGTATGTACATGCGGCTTCATTATCTCTAATAAGTCAGTTATTATACGATCCGTGGCGTCGCGCTGTTGTGTCGAATCTTCGGACTCCGTACCACGTATATTTGCGGCTCTCCCTTTCGATCTCACAACCCGATGTGTCTTCGGAGCAATAAGCTTCCTCGCTCTCAAAATTAAGTGAAACATTCGGACCTTGATGTTCTAAATTTCCATAAATAACCATCGGGGAAGTCAACGTACAAGACACAATATCACGAGTAATCGTACACTGTCAAATGAAAAGAATTTTTTTCATTTTAAAGTGGCTCCGGTGAATTTGGAATAATTGAATATGATGGTTTTCAAAATTGACGCCATCGCAGCTCTGGCCTTGACGATCTTTGTGCTGGGCATAAGTATAAGTAAGTAGAAAAAATATTATGTTATAATGATGAAAATTTATATAAAAATTTATCATTTTTTAGCAAAATGTGAATACTGCGTCCCACGTGATTTTGGTTATGGCAGCATCGTGTGTGTCTGCAATTCGACTTACTGCGACTCGAAGCCAAGGAACGTGCCGGGCAGAGGCAATTATGAAATTTACGAGAGCAGCAAGAGCGGAAAACGATTGAACTCGTTTAACGGTTCTTTCGAAAATTCCACGTCCTTGGAAAATGAAGTAGAAACGATCAAAATTTATATAAATCCGGACGAACAATTTCAAACGATACATGGATTCGGCGGAGCTTTTACGGATGCTGCGGGCATAAATATAAAAAATCTGAGCGAGGGATGTCAAAATCAAATAATTGAGTATGTTATTGCATTAAAAAAAATACGTACAGTACAAGTATTCGTATATTGTAAATTTTCCGTATCGTTGGCACAAAAACCGATGAAATATTTCATTCAACGAATTCCAGAACGTATTTCGGCCCGGATGGCAGCAGATACAATCTTGGACGAGTGCCGATCGGCGGAACGGACTTTTCAACGAGGGCTTACACTCTCGACGACACTCCCAATGACGTCAGCCTACAAAGATTCTCTCTGAGCCCGGAGGATAATACGTACAGAATCCCTTTGATGCAAAAGGCACTTCAAACTAATCCAGACTTGAGATTCGTTTCCGCGGCTTGGTCTGCACCACCCTGGATGAAAACTAACGACAACTACGAGGGTTTCGGTAATTCTTTTTTGTTTATTTTCAATGAATATTCAAAATCACGCAATTTTTTTTCTATACCATTTTATAGTTAAATAGTCTATTTTCCCAAATTTGATACACTAGAAGAGCGATTGTAAAGTTAATAGAATGTATTATTGAATGTAAAAAATGGTTTTGAACAGGTTTTTTGAAAAACGAGTATTATCAGACGTACGCGAACTATCTTCTGAAATTTCTTCTGGAGTACAAGCAGCACGGTCTGCCGATATGGGCGATATCGACCGGAAACGAGCCTTTAGACGCTTTCGTTCCATTCTGGAAATTCAATTCGATGGGCTGGACGGGGGCGAGCCTGGGCCGTTGGGTGGCGGACAATTTGGGGCCGACGATCGCCTCGTCCGAATCGAACTACACTCTCATTCTTGTTCTCGATGACCAGAGATTAGAACTGCCTTGGTGCATCATCGATATATTTCGAAACAAAGTCGCTGAAAATTACACAGCCGGGATCGCGGTACATTGGTACTTCGACGGAATCGTTCCACCCAATGTCCTCGACGAGACGAATGTACTGTATCCACAGAAATTCATTCTCATGACAGAATCTTGCGTAGGTTAGTATCTTCAGAAATAGTCTTTATGCAAAAATATAATCGAGTATTTTTTAAATTGGGAATAAATTTTTTTGGTATCGTCATTCAATTATTTCTTGGACCTTCAGGAAATTTACTTTGGGATTATCCGAAAGTTCGCCTCGGCGACTGGAATCGTGCTGAACATTACATCATGGATATAATAGAGAATTTTAATCACTGGGTGACCGGGTGGATCGATTGGAATTTGGCTTTGGATCGACAGGGAGGACCGAATTGGGCGCGAAATTACGTCGACTCTGCCATCATCGTTAATCCAGAAACTGATGAATTTTTCAAACAGCCGTATTACTACGTTCTCGCTCATTTCAGCAAATTTATCACTCTCGGATCCCGAAGAATCGGGACAACCACCAGCGAATTTATTCCCAACGTTGCCTTTCGAACGCCCGACAATGAAACGGTTCTCGTGGTTTATAACCGGTAAAAATTTTAATATTTAAATATATTCAAACTCCCCTCTCAAATTTAAATATTTTTATCCAAATTCTATAAATAATTTCCATGTTATTTTTTATGTATTTACTTGCTTTCGTGACATCATTTTATTATTGTTTCATAAATGTTATTTTTTTAGTAAATGAAAAACTTTGATTTTTGTTTCAGTAATTCTGAGCCCAAAACAATCGTAATAACGGATCCGCAACAAGGAAAAATAGTGTCCGAAATATCAGGCTTCACTCTGCAAACGATTATTTATAAAAATTGAATACGAAATTCTGTATATTTTTCAATAAATAACTCTCCCTCATGCTGTTTAAAAAAATGTTAAGGCTTTAACAATGAATCTATTTATTGGCTCAATTTTTCGAAAATGTTCCATTCTCTTTCAATGCTCAATAAATTATTCGAAATTTTATCTCGCTATTTTAATTCTCGTTGCAAGTACAATTTTTCTCAATGAAATGCTATTCGGCGTTCTTTTTTTATGAAATGTGATGGACAGTTGAAAGATAAGGGGAAATCCAAGGTAATTCTGTATATGGAAAGACAGATGAATTTTTCGCAGTGAGAATAAATTTTAATAATGAAATTAAATGAAAAATGAATTTTTACTTTGAAAATGCTGTATCCTTATCGGTAACCTTCATCAAACACACATTTTTTCTACCTTATTGTTAAAGATAGCTCTAAAAATTAAGAGAAAATTATAAATAGATCGTAATGAGGCTTCAAACTGACACTTCTTGACAAATCCTCCTTCCTCTTCGTATACGCTCAGAGATAAAAACCACCAGAGATTTATATCCCAACATTTAATATTTCTCGCTCCTTCGCTGGCTCCTAACAGTATTCTTGTCGTCGTAAAGATCACAATATTGTTAATTTTTTTCGCCGGATCAATTTGAAGATCGTTGTGCAAAAATGTGGAACAATATCTGCATTTTCTTTGTCATCGTAACAAGTTTTATTACAATAGGTCAGTACTGTAAAAAATTAAATATTGTGAAGCTTGTTATATTCGATTATGAATTTATTCTTGATGAAGTAAATAAAATAATTAGGCTCGTAATGAACAAACAAGTTAATTATTTCAAAATTTCATACAATTTTTTTTTGCTTATTTCATTATTATTTAATTGAAATTAATACAATGCTTTCGATTAATTTGAATTATCGGGGTTTCCGCAATTAGCTGTTAGGATTTTATTAAAACCAAAATACGTCCTCGTTAGCAATTTGGAGACAAAGAGGAAAAGAGATATAATTGTGAAGATTTATCGATAAATATTCACAAAATTACTCCATATATTAAAAGGGGTCAGGAATAGATGGAAATTATAATAAAGAACTTATATAATGCCACAGCGGACAGGCTAAAATGGTTAAAAATCCGTATATGTGGTTGATCGACTTTTTCTCAAAAATAATAATTTCTTGAATCTTTCGTCAATCAATCTAAAAATCGATCACTATGCATAAATTATTCGGACAAGTGTCTTTTTCACAATATTATCAGGAAACAATTCACACAAGGAAGTAATACAAATAAAAATATGTGGATGATAGAAATGGGGGTGAAATGTAATAAATGCTTATTCAGGCGAGGGAAACGAGTGCGTACCGCGTGACTTTGGAGCCGGGAGTATCGTTTGCGTGTGCAATGCAACTTACTGTGACACAGCACCGAAAATAATCCAGCCGAGAGGACAATTTCGAATCTACGAATCTGGAAAAAGTGGAAAACGCATGAGCCAAACTGTCGGAAATTTTACCAATCACACGATGCATCCGGAAAATACGATTTTCTTGCATCCGCAAGAAAAATATCAAAGAATGGACTGTTTCGGAGGCTCGTTTACAGACTCGTCGTTGATGAATATCAGAAATTTGAGCGATGCAGCGCAAGAAAATTTGATGGAGTGAGCCGAATTAAATGCTTAACATTTTTTTAATTAAACCTTTTTTTCATTGTTTTTATGATCTATGTGTTTAGAGCCCTTTTCGGAGAAAATGGAGCGGCATATAGAATAGCCCGAATGCCCATCGGCGGTACCGACTTTTCCACAAGACTTTACACCCTGAATGACCATACCAATGACCTGACCATGCAAAGATTTGAATTATCGGATGAAGATCGCATGCATAGAATACCTCTGCTCAAAAAAGCTATTGAATACAGTCCAACATTAAGGACAATCGCTGCTGCTTGGAGTGCACCACCTTGGATGAAAACCAATGGCAATTACACAGGATTTGGTAAATGAATTTCTTTTTATTTAAAGATTTTTTAAATAATAAGGTGAACGTCCCAATAGTTAGACATGTCTAACTACCATTTAAATTATTTTTTCGCAATAAGATCGTATGGATTATTTTTGCTATACAAAGAAATGTATTTTTCATAACGTTAAATTCATGGAACAAGCTCGCTCAAATTTATTCGTTTAAACATTTTTTAAATATACATCAAGTGCAAAACTCCTTAGTCGTCAAACTATCGTTTACCTTACATCCTAATATTTAATTTTTAAAAGGAACTCTCAAGGAAGAACATTATCAAACGTACGCGAATTACCTGACGAGATATTTGACGGAGTGCCAGAATCTCGGAGTGTACATCACAGGCATTTCAACCGGAAACGAGCCTGGAGACGTTTCCGTTGTACCGTACAACTCGATGGGCTGGACTCCCCAGACGCTCGCTAATTTCATAGCTAACAATCTAGGCCCGACAATCGCTGCCTCGTCTTCCAATGAAACAGTAATTCTCGTCCTCGATGACAACAGAATTTGGCTCCCATCGTACGTCGAAGAAGTATTTAAAAATCCAAAGGCCGACTATTACTCTTTTGCAATCGGCGTTCATTGGTATTTTGATGACATCGTCACGCCAGAAGTTCTGGACGTAATTCACAATAAATATCCGGATAAAATCATTCTGATTACGGAGGGCTGCGTCGGCAAGTTTCATTTACGATTGGTGTTTATCGTTGAAATAATTATATTTTACTTTATATAATTATTTTTTTAAATAGGTAATTATCCCTTTTACGATCGTCCTGTAATTCTTGGTGATTGGAGCCGAGCCGAGAGATACATCCTCGATCTGATGCAAAATTTTCACCATTGGGCCATTGCATACATGGAAAGAAATTTGGCACTGAATATGGAAGGTGGACCGAACTGGACCCAAGGCTACACAGATTCCCCGATTATCGTCAATGCTGAGAACGATGAATTCTACAAACAGCCGGCCTACTACGCCATTGCGCACTTTAGCAAATTCGTTCCGGACAATGCAAGAAAAATTCGATCAACGAACATCAATGGAATAAATAATATTGCTTTTTTGAGTCCTCAAAATGAAGTCGCTCTGATCATGTACAATGGGTGAGTGTAGCAACTTTAGTTTTTTAACGAAAATATTTCAGAATCATAATTTTTTTTAATTGATTGCAGAAACAATGAAACTAGAACTGTATGCGCCAACGACCCTGAGTATGGAACTATCATGACGCATATTTCACCGTATTCTGTGCAAACAGTTGTATATCAACGATAAAAATAATATTTTTGGAATAAAATGGAAAAAATTATATGTATATAAAAATAGATTCTGTTTTATTACATCGAAAAAAATTAAAGAGCTAAACAATGGAACGTTTAATTCATTCTTTTGACTATATTTGAAGTAGTTATTTATTAAAATGATCGTCGGTAGATTTTGATGAAATTTTACATAAACATTTTTAACATCGTGTACACGTATATATTAAATTTTATAGGGTTTTACTGTGCAAAAGTCTCTACTAGTAAAAATCAAGTTTTTTAATACTCTTTCACAAGAGCGCGTGTTAAAAGTAAGGGAACAAGAGTCTATTTTTTTGCAAATTTTAATCAACAATTGACAGATACGAGAAAAGTTAAGGTAACTTTGTACGTGAGATGGCAGATGAATTTTTCACAGCGAGAATAAATATTAATCTAAATGTATTATTTGGAATAAATTTAATAAATATTGAAATAAATTGACATCAATGAAATAACGTAAAAAATGAATTTTTGATTCTAAAATTCTATATTATTATGAATCTTCGGAAAACACAAATTTTATCTACCTCATTGCTCACGAGCTTTAAATATTTAAAAAAATTATTAGAACTTACAAGGGGCTATATATCCAATTGTGTGCATCGTAATGGAGCTTCAAACTGATACTGTTAATCTACACGTGCATCCTTTTCACATAAATTAAAGATAAAGTCTAATGCAGATATATAATAGAGATATATAATGGAGATATATAATAGCTCGTATACCCAATATCACTGGTTCATAACAATTTGCTTGCTGTCGTGAAGATCTTGGTATTATTGAATTTCTTTCGTCGGATTAATTTTAAGATCGTCGAGTAAAAATGTGGAACAATATCAGTGTTTTCCTGATCATCGCAGCGAATTTTATTGCGATCGGTCAGTAGCGCAAAAATGTTTATATCTTTTTAATTAAAGAGTAGAAATATTATGTATATAAGCATTTAGATAATAATTCATTTATATCAAAGCGGTTCGTAAATAGAAGTAGTACACGCAAAAAAGATTTGAATGATAAAAATGAGGTTGATATGTAAACATTTTTTTATTTAGGCAAGGGAAATGATGTGATAGAAAGTACAAGCAGCTACTTTTCCAGTTGTATACATCGAAATGAGGCTTCAAATTGACACTTTTTGGCGAATTGTAGATCTTCTTCGTATAAAATTAAAGATAAAATTCACTGAAGATATATAATATAATATAGTAGTATATATAATATAATATAATATAATATAGATCGTATAGCCAACATTTAATATTACTCGCTCCTTTGCTAGTTTCTAATAATTTCCTAGTTGTTGTGAAGATCTCAGTATTGTTAAAATTCTTTTGGACCGATCATTTTTGAAATCGTTCAGAAAAAATGTGTAACAGTATCTGTACTTTCCTCGTCATCGTAGCAAGTTTTATTGCGATCGGTCAGTATAACTCAAGAATTTAGAATACACCTTTTTAATTGAAAAGTAATAATAATATAAATAATCATTCATGCGCGATATAAAAATGTTCCACAAGTACAAATAATACATGTAAATAGGATGTGAACGATAAAAATAAGGGTAAAATGTGAAAATATTTTATTCAGGCGAGGGAAATGATTGCGCACCGCGAGACTTTGGAGCCGGAAGTATCGTATGTGTATGCAATGCGACTTACTGCGATTCCGTACCGAAAATAATTCCGCCACGAGGACAATTTCGAATCTACGAGTCTGGAAAAAGTGGAAAACGTTTGGCCGAAACTGTCGGTAATTTTTGCACTCACATGATGCCCACAGAAAATATGATTTTCTTGGATCCGGGAGAACAATATCAATTAATGGATGGTTTCGGAGGCGCGTTCACGGATTCCGCGGGGATGAACATCAGAAATTTGAGCGACGCAGCGCAGGAACGTTTAATGGAGTGAGTGGTTCGAAAAAAACATCAGAAAAATTGATTCACTTTTATCCACTTTATCCACTTTTATCTTTTATCTGTTTTCTATACTTTTTGAACTATTAAAATAACTTGAGAGACATGACATAATAGTCAAATTGATTTCCAGCCTTTCATTCGAACCACATTTAACTTTTCATTTAAAAAGAAATGGTGGATAATTTATTGATGGTTCTTACCATCATTTTTTAGAACCTACTTCGGAACTAACGGATCAGCGTACCGAATAGCGCGGTTTCCCATCGGCGGTACAGATTTTTCCACAAGACCCTACACCCTGGATGACCATCCGAATGACGTCAGCTTGCAAAGATTTGAGTTATCGG
>JAPYYW010004573.1:0-10935 GCA_030522545.1 Cremastinae sp. A BG-2022a
CTAGCCGTAGCTGGCGTGCTTATTGAGAGGTCCGCGTGTAAACTCACTCGAGTGTAACTCGAGCTCGAGGTTCGCGTTAGAGTGGGGGAAGCGCTCGAGTAAGAATAAGGGGAATCGTGCTTATTGTGGGCGTTCTTAATTGGAGGTTACACTGTTTATTAACAAAAATATGAAAATGAATTTTTGCTATTAAATTTTTTTACTATATAGAGTATTCCCTATACTTTTAACATGTAAAACTTCATTTATTTTCGCCAAGGCTATCGAAACCCCTTAAGGTAGTTCTAACAGTACAGTCACATCAAAAATTGGTTTCTTAATTTATCTCTGTACCATACGATTTTTGAGCTTAGGTTTATTAAGAAAAGTTGTTGCAAATTGCTTCAAAAACAACATACTCAAAATACAAGATCATCCAAGGTGATCTGTGCTCGTAATATGCCTATGAACATCATGAATAATAAAGTAATGAGATTTTTATTAAAAACTGAGAAAAACTTCTTTAAAGTATCATAAAAAATTGTGCAAAATTTCAACAAGCTTCACCGTCCAGAAGTCAAGATATTTAGAGTTAAAGATTGCGATATTTAACACGTACTCTTATGGGAGAGCTCTGAAAATCATGATTTTTAACAAAATAAATATCTCAATATCTACACGATGAAACCTTTTAAAATTTGATAAACTTATGCAAGATCATATTAAAAAGTATTGCACAAATTTTCAACGAAATCTCATTATGTATTAATATGATTTTGTGTTAGAACTATACCTTAAGTTATTAATAAATAAGGATAAAATGTTAAATTAAATGAATAGAAATAAAAAATGTTGGATAAACAGATGTTTACGAGAGCGAGTATTTCGTGCTTTCATTGACATTGTATGAGGCGAAAATAAGAGGAAGTTGTGGGCCGGGGTATAAGGAAAGAGCGCGGAGAAACACGTGTGCCGGAGCGAGAGTATCGCGTTGGTAATGACGGGCTGGTAAATCGGGGCCAGGGGAGTGAGATTTTCGGAGGGAGGCGCAGGCCAGAAGGTGCAATGGAGAAGGTGGTCTCGGCCTCTCAATGTGGCGGAAGCGAAGGTGGTCGAAGGGAAAAGAGCGCCTCCCCGAAATACACCAAGAGGAAAGAGAATAAAAAAAAAATGAAATAAAAAAAAACAAAAATGAACGCCGCGGTTTTTACGGGGGCCACTTCCGGTTCTCATAAAATCAATGAAAGAGTCAAGAATCCGAACAAAGTGTACGAGAGAATCGGCCCAGCTTCAATCAAGGCACACCAGAAAAAAAAATAATCATTTTCTTATCCGAAGCTATAATTAAAATTCTTTTATCCATCCAATATTTACAATAGACCGGTCGAAAAAATCGACTTTTTTCCTTTATTCGCGGATACACTTTTACACTTTTTTATGTACGATGATAAATAAAAACCCATATACGGAAATAAAATGTACTCTTATATGTATATATTTAAACTTTTTTTTTAAATTAATTATTCAAAATTCGTTTTTTGAAATATAATTTTTTTCAAACTAATAAAAACTTTTTTACAATTAATTATATTAATAATAAATTATTAAAAATCAGTTTGAAAAACCAATTTTTTTAAACTAATTAAAACTTTTTCAACACTAATTAAATATGAAATTAATTATTTAAAAATATTTTTTAAAACTAAATTAGTTCGTAAGATTAATTTTAAATAACTTGATGTTTTTAAATATTCTCATTTTTTTGCCTGAATTTGCTTACGGGTTATTCCATGGATAACATGAATACATTGACTCATATGGATAAAAACAATCTGGGTAAAATATTCGTAAATTTGTTTATTATAAGTTTTATTTTAAACTAAATAAAAACTTTTTCAACACTAATTAAATATGAAATTAATTATTTAAAAATATTTTTTAAAACTAAATTAGTTCGTAAGATCAATATTAAATAACTTGTTTTTAAATATTCTCATTTTTTTGCCTGAATTTGCTTACGGGTTATTTCATGGGTAACATGAATACATTGACTCATATGGATAAAAACAATCTGAGTAAAATATTCGTAAATTTGTTTATTATAAGTTTTATTTTAAACTAAATAAAAACTTTTTCAACACTAATTAAATATGAAATTAATTATTAAAAAAAAAAATTTTTAACTAAATTAGTTCGTAAGATTAATTTTAAATAACTCATTTTTAAATATTCTCATTTTTTTGTCTGAATTTGCTTACGGGTTATTCCATGGGTAACATGAATACATTGACTCATATAGATAAAAACAATCTGGGTAAAATGTTCGTAAATTCGTTAATGCGTAAAGTAAAAATTATGGCCAATAATAAAATGTTTATTTCCCACAATAATGGCCGAGGAACAACATTGCCCGATGGTCGCGATTAATTGAAAGAAAGATTGGAAGATAATGGTATTTTTTATCGCTCGCCGGACGCGATGGGAACCTAATAGGGTTTTATTATTTTTATCAGGGTATTAAAAATATTAACGAGAGTGGATGCAGGACGTTACGGCGACATCCTGCCCGTCCTTTCTTCCCTTCCCTTTCCCGGCCATTATTTTTCTATCCTCGCGGACAAAAACGAGTGCTCGTAAAGATCCGATTGTTCCAGTTCCTGTTTCGTATATTATAAAGTTTCGAGAGAAATTCCCTCAACTCCCACGATCCAAAAAATCCTCTCTCTCTCTCTCTCTCTCTCTCTCCCTATTTCTCTCGTTTATCGTTTAATTATTAATTAATTCGAAAAAAAGTGGCTGCAGGCGATTCGGGGAGCCCCGAGGAGAAAAAAAAAGCAACGAGGAGTGCTTCCTTCCGTTTCTCTCTCTCTCTCTCTCTCTCTTTTGGGCCATCCTCGCGAATGGTACACAACAGCCCGATGATCTTGCATCTGGTCCGAAGGAGGCTGCTGTGTTTTTTTCCGGTCGTCGCGAGAAACGGACGAGGGGCCCTCCGGGAATCGACCTGGCAGATCCTTCGAGCCATCCCTCTCCTCCCTCGATTCTCACGTCACCGGAAATTTCCGGAACATGGTCTTCATTTTTTTAAATTCATTTTTAAGTTTTTTTTTATTGAATTTTTTGTTCGCTTTTTTTTAAATTTTATTCAAATTTTTCACTTTGTTTCACTTTAGAAAAAATATTTTAGTAAAAAAAATTTTTTTACTACAAAAATTACTAGCAAAAATGGCTAGTAAAAATTATTAGTACGAAATTTATTAGTAAAAAATGACTAGAAAATTATTAGGGAATTACTAGTAAATTACCAGCAAAATTTACTAGTAAGTTTTTACTAGTTAAAAATTATCACTAAAGTTTATAGTAATCTTTTACTGGTAAAAAATTATTACTAAATTTACTAGTAATTTTTTACTGTTAAAAAATTGCTGCTAAAATTACTAATAATTTTTTGCTAGTATATTTTTTACTGGTATATTTTTTACTAGTAAGAAATTATTACTAAAAGTACTAGTAATTTTTTACTGGTAAATTACTAGTTTTTTACTAGCAAAGTACTAGTTTTTTAATGGTAAAAAATACTAGTAAATTTTTTAATAGTAAAAAATTTCTAGTGAATTAAATTACTAGTAAATTTTCTATATTCAATTTTTAACTAGTAATTTTCTTCACTTTTTTAAACATTTTTTTCACTGTTCTAAACTTTTACTTTAATTTTTACTTATTTAAAACAACTTTTCACTTTTTTACTTTGAAAAAAAATTGTTTAATTGTTTTACTTATATGTAATACTTTTTGTATCGATTTTTTAAACATTTTTTTCCACAAATCAGAGATTGAATAAGTATTCGTTGTTATTATTTTAAAAACTTTAGGCAATAAAATTATTATTTTGAACGAGAAGTAGCACTGAAAAGACAACAAAGTATCGATGACTCGATCGAAGCAAGTCAATCGGTACGAATTAATCGTCTCGACGCCCCAGGATGGTTTTTATCCTGGAAATCATTGTCGTTCGTATGCTGGAAGTAAACAAGGGAGACTCGAGAGTAAACAGTCGCACAGATGTGATTTATTTTTCGCCTTCCCATTTTTTCTTCAAAAAATCGACTGACCCCAATTTTGAAAGTGCGAGAAAAGCGAGAGGGGGAGAGCGAGCATCGGTTCGAGTGAAAAATGGGAAAATTCACAGCTTGCCGTGAAGAATGGCGTGACGAATTCATCGGAGCCTCTCGGTGACTCCAACGGGGCAAGTTGGACTAACCGTTCCGAAAGAAAAAAAAAAGAAAGGTAAACAACGGAGATTCGAGTCAATATTTGGACGAATTAAAATCTGTTGCACATTTTGCACCCCTCAACGATTTTTCATCTTGAACTTGAATTTTTCATGAAACTATAAGCAATAATGTTTATTCTTTTAAAATTATTTCAATATATTTCATTAAATTTGTTATTAAAATTTTTTATTTTACATTTAATCTTTATTTTGAGGGCTCGTGCAGAATGGCCCAGAAGGCTCAGCGCACGCAGTCCACCGCACATCAAGTCGCCCAATCAAAATCTTTATTTTATTAAATTTTTTATTAAAATGAATTTATTAATACATTAATATTTACATTTTATTAAAATTTATAAAATTAAGTACTGCAAAACTGCATATTTAATTAATATGAAAATGTTAAATTCTATTCAACATTCGTTAAACGTTTTACTACATTTAATATTTTTTTCATCTTCTCTTGTATTTTATCTTATAGTATAATTTTTAATCATTTCTTTATTGGATGTGAACTTTTTCAATGATTACTTGAATATTCTTTCTTTGTGCTTAGTTTTTTGTTTTAATTTTATTTCTAGTTTTGTTTTTTATAGTATGTTTTTTTAATTTGACCAATTTTCTATTTAATGTTCGTATAGTAGCACGAATAAGGTTTTTGAGGGAAAAAAAATTGAACAGTTGCTCAGAAAATTGAAAAATTTGGGAAATTTAGCAGTTGATTAAATAGTGGCAAAAAATTGACTCATTGTCAAAATTTATTGAAATTTGATCAGGAAAACGTTTGTGGGGTCAGCTATAGCGAATAAAAATTTTATATTGAATTTTATTTAAACTAAATTGAATTAAATTCATTAAATTTTGCACATAATTAATTCACAAAATATAATAAATTAACAATTACACTGGCACACAAAAAAAGTGGTCTGTACTTTTGACCAGGCTCCCATATCTTTATGTATTTTGACACGCTAATTCCGAATCTGAGGTCCGTTTTGTCCGTACACCGTCAAAATTTTGAATAAATTGTAAAAAACCGTTAAAAATGGCAAAAAACTGCAGTTTTCACGACAAAAAATTTTTATCGTACTAGAACAAGTCTAATTTTTATGTATTTTGATCCCCTGAATCCGAATCTCAAACCTATTTGGCCCGTACACCCTTTAAAATCCAAGTAAATAGCAAAAAAAAAGCCCTAAAAAATGCTAAAAATTGTTAAAAGATGCTATTATTATGATAAAGAATAATTTCTGAAAGTAAATCAAGTATGATTATTATATATTTTGATCCGCTAAATTCGAATCTTAAGCTTATTTGATTCGTACACCCTTTAAAATATAACTAAATTGCAAAAACTCCCAAAAAATCTCTGAAAATTGCAAAAGATTGCAGTTACTATATTAACGAAAATTTTCTAAATTTTACAGATTTTTTGGTGGTTTTTACAATTTACTTATATTTTAAAGAGTGTGCGGATCAAATAAACTTGAGATAAGGATTCACCGGATCAAAAACATCAAAATCATACTTGATTTAGTTTCAAAACATTTGTTTTATCATAATAATAGCAATTTTTTACAATATTTAGTTTTTCACAATTTACTCGAAATTTTGACGGTGTACGGATAAAAAAGACCCCAGATTCGGAATCAGCGCGCCAAAATACATAAAGATATGGGAATATGGTCAAAAGTACAGACCACTTTTTTTGTGTGCCAGTGTTATGATTATAGTAAATTATAGCAATAAAAATAATTTTAATTAAATTGCATGAAAATTAATTAAATTATGATTGCAAATTATAAGTATAAACATTAATTTTATTAATTTTATAAATATTAATATTAATTAATTAATATTTCAATAATATTATAATTATAATATTATATAATTATAATAATATTATATTAATAATATTAATTAATTAATATTAATATTATATTAATAATATTAATTAATTAATATTAATATTATATTAATAATATTAATTAATTAATATTAATAATTAATATTATATTAATATAATATATATATTTATATTTATATTTATAAAATTAATAAAATTAATGTTTATACTTACAATTTGCAATCATAATTTAATTGAATTAATTAAAATATCAATTTAGTTAAACTAAATTGATTAAATTAAAATTAATTAAAATTTCAACGAAACTACAATAAATTATATTAAATTAACCAATATATTATGTACATAACTATAATAAAAAATATTAATTTTTAATTAAATAATTATATGATTTAACGATCGTACGTCAAGTCGCGATGAGTCAATCACGGAAAAGAAATGAAAAACGATCATAATAAGTTCACGCATTTATCACCCATGTAAACTTAGTATACACATATAACTGCGGGAATAATACATATATATATATGTATAAGAGACCCGAGATTGAGGCAAAATTCGTTGAGGGAGCCTGGGCCGGAGAACTCGTGAAATCGCGGGAATCGGTCCCACGGAAGGATATTTATACGAAAATAAGAAACAGCGAAGTAGGATATTGGGTGGGGTGGAGGGAGGGAAGGGCGGAACGGAGGCAAAAATACGCGCGCGCGCGAACTCGGCTCGTATATATATATATGGGCGAAGGAGGATGGTGTGGAAGGAGCAGCGCGCAGCCGTCGCGTGTTTTTTTCGGTTGTTCCTTTGGCCCCGACGTTTTATAGGGAACGGAGCAGGCCTCAGCTGCCGGACCTTCCCACGCTCCAGAGACGAATAAGAAAGAGAGAGAGAGAGCTCTCGGCTGAAACGGGACGAGGAGACGAATCCATCTTTCGTATGCACCTAACTCAGCGCTGCCAAAAAAAAAAAAAAAGAAAACGCGAGGCTCACCTTACTACCTGACTCTTCCTTCCTTCCTTCCTTCCTTCCTAACAATCTCTATACACGTCCACGTATCCCCCAGATATATTAATTTTTTTATTTTTTGGATTTTTTGATTTTTTTGTTTTTTTTTTGGTTTTTTTACTTTAATGTACTTCTAGTTTATTTAAGATTTCAGTTGATAATTGAGTGATTTTTATTGCGATTTGTTAAGATAATTTTTTTAGATTTTTTAGGTTGTTTTGTTGCTCGTTTTTTTGTTGATAGTTAAGTGATTTTCGTGATTAATTAATTAATTGATTTTTTATTTTTGAAGTAGTTTTGGGGTTTATTTAGGATTTTTGTTGAAAATTAAGGGATTTTTGGGATGAATCAATTTAATGATTTTTAAGGGTTTTTTTTGAGGTTTGTTCCGATTTTTTGTTGAAATGTAAAAGGTTTTTGTGATTAATTAATTGAATGATTTTTGAGGTAGTTATGCGTGGCTTATCTAGGATTTTTGGTGAAAATTGAGTGATTTTTGGGATGAATCAATTTAATGATTTTTAAGGGGGTTTTTTTTGTGGTTTGTTTAGATTTTTTGTTGAAATCTAAAAGATTTTGTGATTAATTAATTGAATGATTTTTGAGGTAGTTATGCGTGGTTTATCTAGGATTTTTGTTGAAAATTAAGTGAGTTTTATTGTGACTATTTGATTAAATGTGTTTTTTGTTTTTAAGATAGATTTGTTGTTTATTTGCGATTTTTGTGACCAATTAATTCCAATGATTTTTTTTACTTTCGAAGTTGTTTTGTTGTTCATTCGAGATTTTTATTCAAATTAAGTAATTTTTTATTTTTCTTGGGTTGAGACAATGATTCTCTGATAAGATCTACAAGTGTGTGGATTTTTCTTTTTTTATTTTATTTTGACATAGTTTTGTCGTTTATTATTTAGGATTTTTGTTGAAAATTAAGTGAATTTAATGATTAATTAATTATATGAGTTTTGAGGAAAGTGAAGTAGTTCTTGTGATTAACTAATTAAGTAATTTTTCATTTTTGTTGCTTTCTCTTATATTCTCTGATATGATCTGCATTTGTGTACATCAAATTTTAAGAGAATTCATTACGAGGAAATTGCGATATTTATTACTGAAAATTCTAAATTCTATAGATTCTATCTATGTATTTATATAAATAAATAAGTAAATAAATAAATATAATGAGTATACTGCAACCTCTTTCACCCCTAAATTTACTATTAGAATTTAAATTTAATATTTATTTATATATGTAGATAAATATTTATTTATTTATCATTATTATCTATATTTTTATTTATATAAATACATACATCTCATTATTTTATTTATTTATTAATATAAATAAATAAAATAATAAATAAATATAGGTAAATTTAATTTGTTTTCAATTCTAAAAGTAAATTTAAGGGCAAAAAATGTAGTCTGCTCGTGTCCTCTGCCAAGATACGAAATACAATCTACATTCGCGCATACACGCACTTCCGGTTGTATTTAAATAGTAATCTAAGCGAAGAGAAAAATAGTCTTGGTTCTTTTCCTTTTTTTTCTCCACGGGCCCAGCGCTACTCGAGTTCTCGAGGGAAGGCAGGAAGTTTGCTCATTTCTGTTGGTCCTGGCCGGTGTTTCGGGACTTGCCATTTCCGCCATTTCGTTGTTTGCCCTTCATTTTATTCAGCGAGTTTTTTTTTCGTTCTCTCTTTCATCTTGTTTCTGATACTAAAACAAAGTAGCCGAAAAGAGAGAGAGAGAAAGAGAGTGAAGAAGAAGAAGAAGAAATCGGAGAAATGTGAGAAAACATATCGAATGTGATTCGTCGATGAGACAACGCGAGTGCCACCGGAAGTTCCGGATTTTCTGGCTCTCTCCGACAGGCCCGGCGTGTTTCCAGCGCGATCGCGGAAACACCTGCCCGTCACTTTCGAGCCTCGAAATTAAGCGAAATTTCGAAAAAAATTCGCTTATTATAATATAAGCGATTTCTGCATAACAATCTCAATATTGATGCAATTTTGCAAAAAGGCATTCGAACGGGAACCGTATGGTTTTTTTTGCACTGTTATAAAAAATTTTAATTTGTTTATGCAAAATACGAGTATTTTATGATGACATAAATGTGTTAATACATGTGGTTCATATAGATGGAAAATAAATCGTAGCCACACTTAATTGTACTCAATCTAATAACTTTTTTTATCGATCGCAGTTACTATCTTTCAGAGACCTTTGAAGGAATAGTAGGGAAATCCATAATAAGGAATCCACGTTCAATAGTTATTATATTTTTTTAAAAATAATAAAAAACACGCTTTTATAACACATCGAACTAAAAAGTGAAAAAGTTCTACTTCTTAGAAGTCACAAGATATCAAGATTCGAAGATTGAACTATTTAACACGTGCTCTTATGGGAGAGGAGAAAAATTGGTGATTTTCGATAATGAATATCTCGAATTCTATGCAGAGAAACGTCTTTAAGAGAGAACGTCAGTCCAATAACATATATTAAAAATACAGAGAACGTCTTGTAAATTTTTTTCAATATACACTAATATATCCTGAAGCCGAGAAAAAACAATGAACGTGATTCACCGGCCCGTTTTTTTAGTATATTTTTTTAAAAATAACATTTTAACACTATATCGCTTATGAGCACACCTAATTATTTTTTACAGTTACTGATAGATGTATGATAAACACCCTCTTTTATAATCTAGATTTATTTTGTAGTACTACTGAAAAAAAAATTCACCAAAAAGCTTACATTCTTAATTTTAATTTGACTCTCAATCGGCAGAATATTTTAACAATAATTTAAATATTGACTATTGTTAAAATAATTAAATTAAAAAAATTTAGTAATACGTTTTAAAAGTACTTTCAATACAAAATGAACACTACTTCAAATATATTGAAAAAAAATTTACAAGAATTTGGTATTTCTAAAATTATATTTAGTAAAAATCTACAAATTCTCCATGAGAAGCAATGTTAAATCTCAGCAACTTTGGAGTTTGATAACTTTTAAGAGAGAACGTTAGTTTAATGACACATATATAAAAAATACAGAGAACGTCTTGTAAATTTTTTTCAATATACACTAATGTATCCAGAAGCCGAGAAAAAACAATGGACGTGATTCACCGGCCCATTTTTTTAGTATATTAAAAAAAAATAACATTTTAACACTATATCGCTTATGAGCACACCTAAATACACCTGTCAAATTGATATTTAGAATGCAGAGAAAAATTTAATTATGCATTTAAGTTGACTAATCATTAACAGATATTCAGTGTGTCAAATATGAAACACTTTCCACGGGCCGTTTTTTTTAAATTAATGATAAAGTGACAGAAAAAAGGATAATCCAGCTTGCGGCAGGCGCCATGTCTAGAAACGTGACATTGCTGTCGTATGACGGCTAAAAAAATATTTCATTGTGCAAATGCTAATTTATTTATAAGTTCGGTCTATCTAATTTTTTTTCTCAGGTCGACTAAAAACGTCGGCACCTTTGAATTTCCCCTCCGCCTACTTCACCTCTCAAAGCCCTGACGTTCTCCCTTAAATTTAACACGTACATATGCATATGCATATGGTATCAAAGATAGTTTATGCAAAATTTTAACAAATTCCTAAAAAAATCGTTTCGTGGATGTACTGCCTTAAGGTAGGAGTCGCGTGAGAGTCCATTCAGCGGTTTGACTGTACGCGTTAACTAAATGTAAAATCATCACTTGAATTTTTTTGAGACAGAATTTATTCAAAATTTATACCGATCTTCTTTGACGTCATATTAACATGTGTGCAAA
>JAPYYW010004574.1:0-11312 GCA_030522545.1 Cremastinae sp. A BG-2022a
TGGTCACTTTTAACATAGGCTCTTATGAGAGATTGAAAAATATGACGACTTTCAACAATTAATATCTCGATTACCAGATGGTGAAGCTTCCTAAAATTTAGCATACATTTCGACATGACCTCAAAGATGATTTGTGCAAATTTTTAAGAAATCCTGTCTCAAACGATTTTACGCGACTCCTACCTTAAGTAAAATTTTGACTACAAGGTACCAAAAATGTAACTTACGCCGCCGTAATCCAATTTTTCGACAATGTAATTCGTAACCGGAGAGCCACCGTCGTCGAACGGTGGTTTCCAGGCGAGTGTACAAGTCTCCGGTGTGATGTCCGAGACATCGAGCGGTCCGAGAGGATGCGACGGTTTGTCTGCGGAATTTTGGAGGATTTTGTATCAATGCTTGAAAAGTCGCTTATTTTCTTACGCAAGGAGAAATTCTGAAAAATTATTTACCGACAACGAGGACTCTGCAAGAGGCAGAGTCTGATCCAATACAGTTCGACAGGTGAATAGTGTAGTTTCCTGTGTCTGTCCTCTTGGCCTTTCTGTTTATGAATTTGGAGGCGACCTCGTTCGTCTCGAACTTGATTCTCTCGTCCGTATATATGTCCTCGCCATTTACTGTCCAGCTTGGTTTGGGTATCGGGTGCGCGCTGAACGGCACAGTTATCGTGAACGGTTCTCCGGCGATGACCGTCATGTCTCGGATGCTCAGATCGCTGGTTATCTTTGGAGCGTCTGAAAAAGGTACGATCATGATTTTCAAAATATTTTTCACAAAATTAATCTTTTTTTGGTGAAAATATAACTTTTAAGCTTGGAAACTCACACATCGGCGCACTGGCGCGTATGGCGTCCGAGCTCGAGCTCCAGGGACCTTGGCCAGCGGCGTTGATCGCAGCGACGCGGAATTCGTAGTCGCGATTCTCGATAAGAGCCCCGACTCTGTGCGTGAGATCCGGAATAATAGCCTGAGTTGCCTTTATCCATTTCTCCTCGTTGAAGAGACGTCTCTCGATGACGTAGCCCGTGATCGGAGAACCTCCATCGCTTCTCGGCCTCGTCCAGGTGATCGTGATGCTGTCCTCCGTCGTTTCGACGCCACGTGGCGCGCCTGGAGCTCCCGGCGTGTCGAACGGATGTCTCGCCTTGATCGGATCTATCGTCGTCACCGGATCCGAGGTTCCGTACTGATTTTCTGCCATAACCCGGAACTCGTATTCTTGGTTCACCGTCAAGTTTCTCACTCTCACGAACGGCGTCGTGACGTAGCTGCTTATCTGTGAAAAAAATTCACGTTATAGAAAAATATTTTGGAATGCGACAATTTTTCGTATTTTTCGTGATGTAGCGATAAAATTTACGAACCTTCGACCACACTTGGTCTCTGGGCTCTCGTTTCTCGATCACGTAGTTCGTGATCTCCGCTCCGCCATTGTCCTTCGGCGGTGTCCAGTAGAGCGTGAGAGCGTCGCCGCCGAACTCGTCCGCGCGTAAATTAGTCGGAGGTCCAGGACGGTCGAGAACACGCACGTGTACGGTCGCCGTGTCGAAACCGGAAGAGTTTCGCAACTGGAGACGGTACTGTCCACCGTCCGAGCGTTTCGAGTTCTTCATGACGAGACTGAAAAAATTTAATAAATAAAATGTATTGTCGTCAAACTTCTCATCGATTAAAGTAATTATTTTAACTCATTATTTTTTTCATTACTCACCTAGCAAAGTCATCAGCCAACTGCAAGTGAACTCTCTTGTCGCTCTCATCCAGGACGACGTCGTTTGCGAACCAGGTGGCGGTGGGCTTGGGGAATCCGATGTACGGCACGTGAATGGAGAAATCTTCGCCAGCGCGTACAGTGATGTCGCGAATTCCACCGAGATCCATGATCGGTTTGTTCGGCTGTTCCGTGATGATGATCGGATTACTGGCTCGGCTGGGATTGCTCTTGCCAATGTCGTTCACCGCGATCACACGGAACTGGTACTCGTCGCCTTCCTTCAGGTTTGGTACCGTGTAGAGGTTGCCCGCGATTATCGAGTCGTTAACGTCCGACCACTCCTCCTTGTCCTTCTGCTTCATCTGCAGGAAGTAACCGCGAACTTTGGCACCTCCGTCATTCCTCGGTGGTCGCCAGGACAGCGTGACGGAGTCCTTGGTAATACGGTCGGCCTTCGGTGGCTCGGGAGCGTCGGGTTTCACTAAAATTTTATTTCAAAGTTAAACAGTTTGAAAGTTTAACTCTACGAGTTATAAAGAGGATTCTAAAAAAATAACTCACGTCGCTGGTGACCGGCAACAATTGGCTCGGTCGGTCTGCTAGGATCGCCAGGGCCAGCCTCGTTAACCGCGATCACGCGGAATTCGTAACGAGAACCGTCGTGGAGATCCTGCACCGAGAATGTCGTGTTCGGAGTCGCGTAATTGTTGCATTTCAGCCATTCGCCACCTCTCTCGCGTTTCTCCACATAATAGCCTATAAAGAAATAAAGTTTAGTTTAAAAATATTCAAAGAATAAAAGCAAAATAAGCATCAAATCGTAATATTGATGTCAGCAAATATTAATGAAAAATGTTAACCTGTGATTGGTTTGCCTCCAGTGTTTTCCGGAGGATTCCAAGTGAGAGTGCAAGTGTTCGGAGTGTATCCCAGAATTTCCGGCTGGTTGGGAGCACCGGGAGGATCGAAGGGACTCTTGGCAACGACCGGTTTTCCGTCCAGAGGATCGGAAACGCCGTAAAGATTTTCAGCTCGAACACGGAACATGTAACGTTTTCCCTCGCTGAGGCCTCTCGCGGTGAATCCCATTGTCGGACAATATCCAGGTACTTGACGCCAATTGTCGAGGCCGAAGTCGCAGATCTCGACGATGTAATTCGTGATATTGGCTCCACCGTTGTCGGCTGGCGGTCCCCAAGAGAGCGCGACCGATTCGTGCGTCGTGCCGGAATAGAGAAGCGGACCCTTAGGCGGTCCTGGCTTGTCGACGACGATCACGGTTATGTCAGCGGTGTCTTCGCCGAATTCGTTTCGCGCTATCACCGTGTACACTCCTGCGTCCTCACGGATCGACTTCTCGATGGAAAGAGCCGTGTGATCTTGCTTCGTCTCAGTCTGCAAACATTTTTCAAATATGTTATATGCATAAGAATTTAGCTTCGTATGTTTGACTCCACAGTACTCGGATAGACAATGGATTGATTTTTAATTTTTACTAGACATTGTATTTTAGCAGAACAACGTTTATATATATACTTTTTATTCCGATATTGCAGCGGAAATATTTGAAAATATTTGACAAATAATTATCTTCAAGACGTGATAACTATATTAAAATAATTGATATATTAACATAATTCTAGCGCCATTCTCTTCATTTTGCAAAAATCTTTAAAAATTACCATTCATAAAGTTGATTTCGTCAAGAGAAAGGACGAATTTATATTGAACAAGACAAGAAACTGATTTTTGGATCAGTTTTTTGCATTTTTCAATATGAATTCTGGGATTACGCTCCGAATAAGTAGCATTTTCGTTATCTACGGGAAATTTTCGATCGAATAAGGTCTTAAAATCGAAAAAAAAGAATAAAACATTTTTGCGAATTTTTGAAGATGTGTACATAACTTTTTGAAAAATTCTTGTAATAACGTGATTCTTGCGTCATTCGCTTCAAAATTTGCAAAAAACTTTGCAAAAAACTTTGAGAATCACTCTAAATAAAGTTGATTTGGTCAAGATAAAGAAAAGATATCGTTTATTGAAATTTTCCCGGGTCCACCAAACCAAGTGTTTTTTTTTCGATTTTAAGATACTATTCAATCGGAAATTTCCCGTAGATAACGAAAATTATAATTATTCGGGGCGAAATCCAAGATTTCATATTGAATGAGCCAAAAAACTAACTTTTCGATCAGTTTTTTGAATTTTCAAATATGAATTTCGCCTCGAATAAGTCGCATTTTCGTTATCTACAGGAAATTTCCGATCGAATAGGCTCTTAAAATCGAGAAAAAAAAATTCAAAAATTTTTTGCGTAGTTTTGAAGGTATATATACCCCTTTCCATTTTTTCAAAAATCTTCAAGGCGTCATAACTTTTTGAAAAATTGATGTAATAACGTGATTCTTTCGCCATTCGTTTCATTTTGCAAAAAACTTTAAGAATATCACTCTAAATAAAGTTGATTTGGTCAAGAGAAAGAAAGGATATCGTTTAATGAAATTTTCATGGGTCCACCAAACCAAGTGTTTTTTTTTCGATTTTAAGAGCCTATTCGATCGGAAATTTCCCGTAGATAACGAAAATGATAATTATTCGGAGCGAAATTCAAGAATTTATATTAAATAATCCAAAAAACTGGATTTTGGATAATTTTTTTTATTACCGCGAGGGCGCGAAGTGCCCGAGCCACTTTAACTTACTAGTTAAATTACAAAGGAGGAATAAATTCTGCAAAATAGGTCTTGGCAGTTTCCGAATAAAGAAAAGATCCTAACCAATCAGAAATTGTCTGTACATTGTAGGGAAAATCCTTTAAGACTAAAAAACGTACCGAAACGCGATAGTTGCCGTCAACCTTATCGGTGCCTTTGAGCCACTCGATTCTTGGTGTCGGTGCTCCGGACAAGGGAATATCGATGTTGATCGGTTCTCCGGCTCGGACCTTGATCTTACGACCGATGAGATGATCGAGATGGAGTTTCGGTTTCTCTTTCATTGGCCTGGCAGTTATCACGGACGAAGTCTCGCTCGGTTTTCCGTTTCCAGCGGCGTTAACTGCGGAAACTCGGTACTCGTATTGATGACCTTCCGAGACGTGATTATCCTCGAATTCAACTCCCTTCAGTGGCTCCTTGTTCAATTTTAGCCAGCGTCCGGTCGCGCGGTCACGACGCTCGATTTCGTAACCCAAAATCGGCGAACCTCCGTTGCTGATTGGCGGAGTCCATTTTATCTTTATGCAATCCTTGTCGGCGTCGAGGCATTCCGGTCGTCCAGGTTGTCCCGGTACACCTGAAATTTAAATAAGAATTCCCAATGCTCATATTCACGTTGTACTTTTTCTCATTTAAAAGAATAAATGATATAATTTTAATATAAAAATATTCAAATATTTTCATTAAACAGTAAAAATATCGGTTTTTTATTTATAATCTTACCGAATTGATTCTTGGCGACAACGGCGCGATCCGTAGTCAACGGATCCGAGCGTCCCTGAAGATTTTCCGCGGATACGCGGAATTCGTATTTTGTGCCTTCGAGTAGACGCGGCACCGTTGCGTACGTCGATTTTGGATTCACGTAGTTGAGAGCAGGAACCCAGCCGCCACCGTGAGTGAGATCTCGTTTCTCGATGACGTAACCACTGAAAATTTATTTGACAAAATAAGTAAATGAGACGAAAAAATGTTCAATAAATAAAAGTCAAAAACGTTAAAATCAAAATGAGAACTTACGTGAGTTCGCTGCCTCCATTGTCCTTTGGTGGCTTCCAGGACAGAGTAACCGACTGGCTCGTGATTTCCTCGTATTCGAGAGGCGCTTCCGGTGGTTCAGGCCTGTCCAGGACTATGACGTTGAAGCTTCCCTCATCGACGCCACTGTCGTTCTTCAGCATCAAGTGGTAAAGTCCAGAATCGCTTCTCTTCGCGTTCACCGTGTGGACAATCGTGTGATAACCGATCGATGTAATCGTAGTTCGGTCGTTCGTCACCAGTGGCTTCTTCGCTGCTGTCCAGGTGACTTCTGGTGTCGGTTCACCCACGAAATCGATGTCCACGTGGAAAACGAGACCGGCCTTGATGCGAATGTCTTCCAAAGGCGTCTTGATCTTTGGTGCAACTGTTGAATAATTCATTCATTTATTAAAATACTTTTACCTTGAAGAATCACATTCAATCAGTGAGAATACAAAAATGAAATTTTTTTTGTCTAAATCCTAGAATATATATATTTTTTTAAAATAACGTGTCACTATTTTTTTAAATGCACATTATAACGAGTTATTTATGAAATTAAAGTGAATAAGAAGAATAGAAAAATGTATGATGTAAAAATTTAGAGATAAAATA
Organism: Cremastinae sp. A BG-2022a; assembly: GCA_030522545.1. Classification (NCBI taxonomy): domain Eukaryota; kingdom Metazoa; phylum Arthropoda; class Insecta; order Hymenoptera; family Ichneumonidae; species Cremastinae sp. A BG-2022a. The sequence continues at coordinate 6,073 of JAPYYW010004574.1, forward strand.
TAAGCTTACGGAATCGAGTTTTGGCAATGACTGCGTCACTCGGTTCCGAAGGTTCCGACTGTCCAGCGGCGTTGACAGCAATAACTCTGAACTCGTATTCCTGGCCCTCGGTGAGATCTGGCGCCGTGGCGTTCGTTTGTCCCGGAGGAACGTGCACTGCGTTTATCCAGTACGGGCTGCCCTTCTCCTTCTTCTGGACGATGTAGCCAGTGATCGGCGAGCCTCCGTCGTTCTCCGGAGTTGGCCAGGCCAGGTCGACGTGGTCCTTGTCCCAGTCGACTATGCTCGGTCTGCCAGGAGCGTCAGGCTCATCTGCGAGTAAAGACATTTTTTTATAATTACATTTTATTTGCTCGTTATTTAGTTTTCAAATTCTTAATCAAAGTGTCGATTATATACGAACCGAATTCGTTCTTGGCGATGATGCTCCTGGTGGTTTCCAGAGGATCGGATTCTCCCACATTGTTGACAGCCTTGACCCGGAAGTAGTATTCCTTGCGATGCGTCAGCCGGAAAACGTCGTGATTCAGAGTCATGCTCATGCCAGCATCGGACCAAGATCCACGAGAAACGTCCATCTTTTCGATGATGTAATGGAGAATGGGGCTTCCACCGTCGTCGAGTGGAACTTGCCAGGAAAGGTGACAACTCTCTTTCGTCACTTGACTCACGACGAGAGGCTTTTCCGGCGGAGACGGCCTGTCGAGAACCGTGACACTCGCTGCAGCCTCCATCTTTCCGCAATCGTTCACAAGATTCAATTTGTAACGACCACTGTCCGAGCGAACGGAGAATGGAATTTCGAAGGTCGTGTTCGTCGTCGTCGTGAATATCTCGTGACGAAGATCCGCGTCGACCGCCGAGTCGTTGTGCATCCAGTAAGCCGTTGGCTTCGGCGATGCCTCGATTGGCAAATCCCAGGCGATCTTCTGGCCAGCCTTGACAACGAGATCCTTCATGAGCAGACGATCGAATTTCGGTGCCTCTGTGGAACAAAAAATTGCATTATCGATCCAAAATTTTGCTCTTTTGCAACATTTCTACAAGATATTCGATGCTAAAATTTGAAAAAGAACTTACGGAAACGAGGCTTGGCGATGACTGGAGCCGACGCTTCGGAAGGATCGCCAGGACCTCCCTTGTTAACGGCGATAACTCTGAACTCGTATTCCTGACCTTCGGTGAGATCGGGCACTCTGGCACTGCACAGGGCACCGGTCGTCTCGACGGCTTTCTCCCACTGTCCGAATCTCGGTCGCTTCTCGATTATATAACCAGTGATGGGCGATCCACCGTCGCGTTTTGGTGGAGTCCATTCCAAATCCACGTGATCCTTGTCCCAATCAGTGGCGACCGGTTGTCCCGGCTTGTCGGGTTTGGCGAATGGATCTTTGGCCGTGATTTGGTCGAGACCTGTCAACGGTGCGGATTCTCCCTGCTTGTTGACTGCTCTGACCCGGAAGGTGTAGTCGTGTCCTTCGATGAGGTGGGTCACTCTGCAGGCGCAGTGATCGGACTCGGCAACCGGGACCCATCGCATGCTCTCGGCGTCCATTTTCTCGATGGTGTAGTTGAGAATCTCCGAACCACCGTCGTCCTTGGGAACACGCCAAGATAGATCGCAGCCGCTCCTCGTTATGTCCGTGATCTTGAGAGGACCCTCCGGAGGCGATGGCACGTCCAGGACTGTCACGTTCAACGTCGCGGTATCCGTTCCGTTTACATTTTTGGCCGTGAGCGTGTAAACCCCGGAGTCGGATCTGTGAGCGTCCATGTATCGGACTTTCGTGTTGTAATCCGTATTCGTGATTTTAATTCGATCCGTGTTGCCGATCTGGTTGCCTTTGAGATTCCACAGCTTCGATGGCGGCGGCTCGCCGATCACGGGAACGTCGAAGTCGAAGAAACCTCCGGCTCGAATCTTGACGTCCAGCATGTACTTCCGGTCGATTTTGGGAGCGAGATTCTTTGGTCTGGCGACGTGAGGCCTCGTCGCGTCCGAAGGCTCGCCAGGTCCAGCCTTGTTGACGGCTCTCACTCTGAATTCGTACTGCGTTCCTTCGATCAGGTCGGGAACTTTTCCGCTCTTGACATCGCCCTCGATTTCCGCTGCTTTTTCCCAGTTTGGACTGAATTTGTCTCGTTTCTCTATTATGTAACCAGTAATCGGAGATCCACCGTCCTCGGAAGGTCTTTCCCACTGAAGCTCCACGAAATCTCTGTCGTAGTCCGCGATGAAGGGCGTGCCAGGCTTTCCAGGCTCGTCGAACGGATTTTTCGCCTCGATCGCTTGTGACATGCTAAGCGGATCGGATTTTCCCTGCTTGTTGACAGCTCGCACTCGGAATTTGTACTTGTGTCCCGGAATGAGACCCTCGATCGCCAGGGAAGTTTCGGGACCGTCGGTTTCTCCAGCGGGGACCCAACGACCCGTAGCCTCGTCCATTTTTTCGACGATGTAAGACTCGATCGGCACGCCTCCATCGTCCATGGGTGGGTTCCATTTGAGAGTGCAGCCTTCCGCGTGGATGTCCGACGCTCGGAGCGGTCCTTCCGGCGCCGCTGGCCTGTCCAGCACGATCACGGTCACGTAAGCGACGTCACTGCCACTCACATTTTCCGCGGTAATCATGTACTTTCCTGACTCGGCTCTCGTCGCCATTCGCACGTGAAGGCTCGTAAAGTAATCAACGTGCTTTACTTTCACGCGATCGCTCGACGACACGTCGTGATTCTTGAGCTGCCAAGACGTCGTTGGTGGGGGCTCGCCTGATACCTTGACATCGAAACCAAAGTTTTGTCCCGCCTTGATCCTAATATCCTCGAGATTCGTGCAGTCTATCATTGGCGCTTGGTTTCGCGGTTTTGCAATAATCGTCGGTGTCGCGTTCGACGGCTCGCCCGGTCCTGCTTTGTTCACGGCGCGAACTCGGAACTCGTACGGCTGACCCTCGATCAGGTCAGGCACCGTCGCGAAAGTCAATTCCGCCGGGACTTCCAGAGCTTTTTCCCATTCTCCGTATTTGTCCTTCTTCTCGATTATGTAGCCGGTTATCGGAGAGCCTCCGTCCTCCGTCGGGGGCTTCCATTGCAGGTCCACGTGATCCTTGTCCCAGTCAGTCGCTTTGAGATCTCCAGGCTTTCCTGGCTCGTCTGAGAGAACAAAAATTATCCATCGTCACTCTCACTCGAAATTCACTCGAGTGAAATAAAAGGTCTTGCTTTTTATAGCACTGGCGCCAACGTTTATGTAATGTTTCTTACCAAACGGATTCTTGGCAACGATGCTCTCCTCGGCGACCAAGGGCTCTGACTCTCCTTCGGAATTTACCGCGGATACGCGGAATTTGTATTCCTTTCCAGGCGTCAAACCAGTTACATCGATATCTGCAAATTTATTACATTTACACATTTTATCATTATGAAAAAATTATTTGATTAGTAGATAAAATTGAAAAAAACGCTCACTCGTGTCAGGAGAGCGACCGCAAGGCACCCAGCATCCAGTGTCCGGATCCAATTTGTCGACCTGATAATATTCGATGGGAGTTCCGCCATCGTCGAGAGGTCGTTTCCACTTGAGTTTGCAGCCTTCTTTGTGGACGTCCGAGATTTCGACAGGGCCTTCCGGAGCTGTCGGCTTGTCGGTGACGACGACGTTCACGGTCACGCTGTCTCTTCCTGACGAGTTCGTCGCCACGACCAAATACTCGGCCGTGTCGGTTCTCGACACTGGACGAATCACGAGCTTCGTCTGGTACGGCGGATTGTCGATCATGACCGTCTTGCTGTTGGACAACGGAATCGGTCCGGCACGCCAGTCCACATGTGGTGGCGGTTCACCGATTATGTTCGCGTCGAATTTCAAGGTTGAGCCAGCCGAGAGCGTGATATCCCGGAGATTTCTGCGGTCGATCTTCGGAGCAACTGCGAGAAAAATATTTTCATTAAACTCCACGCTTATATCCATCTATACTTTCATTTTCGTCTCGTGACATTTTTATGCGATTGAAGAGAAACAAATTCGAAAATAATTCGTAAGTATAGTTTATTTCGATCAGACTTTCGAAAAATTGTATTTTTCAGAATGAATATTCCGTATTAGAAACTTACGGTATCGAGGCTTCGCCAGGAAAGTCTTGCTGCATTCTCCAGGCTCGGACTGTCCGGCCTTGTTGACAGCTATGATTCGGAATTGATACTCGTTTCCTTCGATGAGACCGGTTATCAGAGCTTCAGGCTTCGGTGTGTTCGTCTCGAGAGCTTTTTCCCAGAGCGCGCTGTACTTGTCTTTCTTCTCGATTATGTACCCGGTTATCGGAGAGCCACCGTCGGAGAATGGTTCCTTCCAGGCGAGATCGACTTGGTGCGCGGTCCAGTCGGTTGGTTCTGGGATTCCAGGAGGATCGGGCACAGCTGAAAAAATTACATTACAAAATTAGTTACTTCCATTTCGGGAGGAAATTTTCCTTAAGGTAGTTATATAGTTATATAGTTTTATCGATTATTTAGGAAATTGTTGAAAATTAGTACAGTCATTCTTTAACATGTTACGCATATGCGTACCAAATTTTAAGGGGTTTCACCACGTAAAAATTGAGATATTTATTGTTAAAAATCTCAATTTTCAGTGCTCTCCCATAAGAGCCCACGTTACATATTGCGATTTTCAATCCTAAATATCTGAAAATCTAGATGGTGAATCTTCTTAAAATTTAGCATGGCTATTTATTGTACTTCAAAGAAGCATCCTCAAGTTTTTTTAAAAAATCCTAAGATTATGAATTTTTTAATTTTCATACATACGTAGCAAGTACAAGTCATCTTGGATGACCTTGAATTTTGAGTATGTTGTTCTTGAAATTGCAACAATTTTTCTTAATAAACTTAAGGTGGTTGGTCGGTAAAATAAGCGTCGACGGATTACGTTAAAATTTTGCATAAACGTTCTTTAAGGTCATTTGAATATGTGCACCAAATTTTATGAAGTTTCATCATGTTGAAGTCGAGATATTTAATGACAAATATCACATTTTTTTGTACACTCTCCATAAGAGAGCGTGTTAAAACTACAATTTTCATCAATAAATATCTCGAATTCCAGACGGTGAAATCTCTTAAAATTTTGCAGAGAGTTTTAAATAACATAGAAGAAGCTTTGTTTCATTTTTCAGAAAAATCTATCGTAAAAAAATTGTTAATTATTTACCAAGTATATCTGGTATTCATGACCTTGGATA
>JAPYYW010004575.1:0-10930 GCA_030522545.1 Cremastinae sp. A BG-2022a
GCGGATATTTGACTTGGAAAACATGTCCTTAATGCGTAAAATCTTCCGACTTCCGATTTTTCTTCCGATCCATATCTTAAAAAATTGCATCATATCCTACATATAATAAAAATGGAGGGTTCGAATTCCTGAGAATTCGAATTTTTGTAGTTTGCATAAATTTATTGAAAACGCAGGAAGTACACATTTTATAAAAACAAAACATAGTTCAACAATGAGATGTAGAAGCGTACCACGTGGAAGGTAACGAGTTGCTCTCGCTGAGCAAGTGACCTTGAGATTTGGTCGTGGATTTAGTGCCGCCGCGTTTGTCATATTTCGACGCTTCTGTACAGGAAAAACGCGCTGAGACGAATGCTGGTATCATATTCACCTCGTCATTTACATTATTGCCGATAAATCGTGCGTCCCAATCGCGTTTTTCCATTTTTTCATTTTTTCTCGATACGGGGCGCTCGTCGGCGTCGCTCGTCGTCCGATCGCCATCTTTCGTCACGGGCCATTGCAGCACCATCTGTCGCAGCGGCTGTAAAATACTCGTACTCTCGCGAATTTTTTCCAACTCCTCGTTGCACATTCGCTCAACGTCGGCGATTCTCTGACGGTACGTGTTCGCGATCATTTTTACACGCATGTTGTAACGTTTCTCGGCCTGCGCCAGAGCGAGGGCGTCCTGATATTTCGCCAGCTTTTTCTCGTACTCCAAAATTGTCAGCTCGCTCAGCGACTGCACTGGATTTATGTCGAATACGTTTCCTGAGTCGAGCAACGTTTCGTTATATATTTACGCTTATTTTCAGAAAAATATTTCGGTGTAATGACGAAATATCATTTGGCTTTTATGATATTTCAATTGTAATTTATATAAATGTCAATTTAATGCAAGAGTCACGTGACAGAGTCTATTCAAAAGTTTGGTTTTACGTGTTAATTAAATGTAAAATCATCACTTGAATTTTTTCAAAATTTATATTGATCTTCTTTGACGTCATATTAACATGTGTGCAAAATTTAAAGAGGCTTCACCATGTGGTCATCGAGATATTTATTTTTTAAAATTGTCACTCTTTTTTAAGAAAATTTGTCGAAATTCATTTTTCACGAGAATTCTTTTTGTTTTTTAATGTTAAAAATGAATTGTTAATATTCAATACCGAGCTCACTGGAAAGTGGAGACTCCGCCGCGTAAGCTTCAGCTGCTGCGCGCGCCGCCGCCGTAGCTTCATCGACAGCCTGAAGATTCCTTTTTTCTCGAAGCGCCTGGTACTCGTCGCGCTCCTTTCTCCAAAGGGACAAAGCGAGTCTCACCTCTTCCTTCAGGTCGACGATCACTTGCTGGAGAGTGTTTATTCGTTCTCGAAGAATTTTGCTATATGAATCCGACATTGCCCAATGACGAGAGATACAATGGATATTATCATATTATATTATTATTATTATATAATATTATATATAATATAATATAATAATATATTATATATAATATAATATAATAATATATTATATATAATATAATATAATAATATAATATATATAATATATATATAATATATATTATATATATAATATTATATTATATATTATATATATTATATTATTATTAATATTATAATAAATAAATTATAAAAAAAAAGAGAATTTTTAGTCAAAATAAGGGATTTAAAAAAAATACACAGAAAACGAGTGGATTGGAAAAGAAAAGGGAAAAGCGAAGATAGAGAGACAGGTAATCTGCAAGTTTACTAGAAGAAAAAATAGGTAACAATTTTATATACATTTTTCATAGAATTATAAAAAACGTATAAAAAGAGTAAAATAGCCAAAAAAGAATGTGAATTCGAAGAATATAAATAAAATTAATAAATATAGTTATTTTTTAGAGTTTAAGATTTTTGTAAAAATAAAAAAAAACAGAAGTGTAAATAAATCTTATTATTATTATTTGTACAAAAAAGTCGTGTTTGTGTACAGTATTATATATGAATATATATTCTTCGGAAAAGTAGATAATTAGTGTTCTTTAGGAATTACATAGAATGCTCAAAAATCAATTTTCAGCATTATTCATATTATATTTCGAACTAGCCGAAGCGATTTTGAGAATGTTTTATTACGTATAAAACGTACAACTCACGTGTGTATAATTATTATACAACGTGTACGTCATATAAAATTGACACGTGTGTATTATAAATTTGTAATTTTGCGAAAACATTAATTTATTAATAAATTATTAATAAATTGTTAATAAATAATATTAATAAATTAACGTTGATTTATTAATTATTAATTATTAATTTTATTTATTTATTTACTTAATTTATTATTTATTCTGCGAACACGTTAATTTATTAATAAATTTAAAACGTTAAGGTAGTTCTATCAGTACAGTCAAAACAAAAGTTTTTATGTGGTTTTTGAGCAAAAGTTTATTAAGAAAAGTTGTTGCTAATTGTTTCAAAAACAATAATATACTCAAAATTCAAGGTCATTCAAGGTCACCTGTCCTTGGTATGTATGTATGAAATGTAAAAAAATCAGAATCTTAGGATATTTGTTAAAAACTAAAGGAAGCTTCTTTGCAGTACAGTAAAGAGCTGTGAAAAATTTCAACAAGTTCCTCTACCCAGAAGTCAAGATATTTAGAGTTGAAGATCTCAATATTTAACACGTGCTCTTATGGAAGACTGCAGAAACTAATGATTTTTGACAATAAATATCTCGAGTTCTACGTAGTGAAACCTCTTAAAATTTAATACACAATTGTATATTGTATCACAGAAGGTTTTTGCAAATTTTTAACAAAATCCTAAGAAAACGATTTTTTGATAGAACTACCTTAAAAGAAGAACGTTAAAAATTCACTAGACTGTGTCCTACTCTCACGATTCACTCTCCTCTATAACTTGCTCGTTTTATATTTAAAAAAAAAGAAATAAAAATAAAATTGACACGTGTGCGTTGAAAATAAATTAAAACGTTTTCGCGAAATTAATTTTTGTTAAAAAAATTTTTTTTTAAATTCACTCTTACTGTCCGACTCACGATTTCCTCGCCCATAACTTTTTCCCGTTTTATATGTATAAAAAATGGTATTTTTTGAGGTATAATAAAACATACTCCAACGGAGGTTCCGAAGAATCTCCGGTTTCCTCATTTTTGACAATTTCAACTTGTTCCTCGGGCTGTTCGTCGACTGCCGATAATTTTTCGGATGTCTCGTCGTCGGATTTCGGACTGGTGATCGGCGGAACGTTGCGAAGGTCAAGCACGAGATCGGTGCGCGATCGGGACTTGCTGTCAACCTCGATGCTGCTGTCATTGTCTGTAAACTGCCTGACATCTTTTCTAGCTTCTACGGAATCGTGAAAGATCAGCTCGTCCGATCCGCTTTCCTCGAAGTTCTCCGACGCCGAAGAGTCCCCGTCGTTCTCCATGATTCATCAAACTTTGAAACTTTCTTACAAAAAAAAATTATGTATATAAAGAAAAAAAAATAGTCGATGTATTCATACCGAGCATCGTTGAACAAGCATCGGTGACACAAGAGCGACGTTTGCAACGTTCCTTCTTTTTTTTCCTACTTATACAAAAAATTAGCGTTTCTTCGAGTATGGACGAACCCTAATGGGATTTTTACATTTTTTTATTATTTTTCTGTTTTTCTGTCAGAATCTTCGAGTGAGATTCGCACACGGGAAAATTTTTTCTCGTAATAAATAATTTACGACTTACGGCTTACGAATATCTTATTTATCGTAATCTGTAACCTATCTGTACTTACAGAACTTTCTTACAAAAAAATTATGTATATAGAAAAAAAAAATGTATTCATACCGAACATCGTTGAACAAGCATCGGTGACACAAGAGTGACGTTGCAACGTTTCTTATTTTTTTCCTACGTATACAAAAAATCCTCGAGTGTGGATGAAACCTAATGGGATTTTTACACGTGTGCACACGTGCGAAGTGTGAATTTTACACTCTATCTTTTTGATCATTTTTTCTGTTTTTCTGTCAGAAATGTTGAGTGAGATTCGCACACGGAAAAACGCTTTCTCGTAATAAATAATTAATGACTTACGGCTTACGGCTTACGAATTTCTTATTTATCGTAATCTGTAACACTGTAACCTCCGTACTTACACTGCTGTGAGAATTGCTGACTTGGCGAGCTGTCACTCTGGCTGATGGCTGTGATAATTTCTCGTTCGATCGATCCGCTCGCAGTTGCCAGAGGAACAGCGTCGCCAAAACTTACGACATATGCACGAATCGTTCCAAATGTAAACGTCTTTTACCTGTGAAAACGTAAAAAATTAATTTTCAACCGACCCGACGTGTATCTCGTGCGTAACTTTTTAACCGCTGCAAGCGTACACGTAACCTTAATCGCCACGGACAACTGGAGAAATGTGCTTCGATCGACGATGACGAGAAAAAAGTCGAATCGTTGCGAGAACAACGTCAAATGGAATTTAAAATTCTCTGAGCTCCATCGAAATTTGCATATCTCGTGCGTCACGCTGGAATAAATCGAGACAGCTTGGACATGAGAAATTTTACGATCGACCGGTTCGAACATTTAAATTTCATGAATAAAAAGTAAAAACAATGATACGGTACGTGTGGTCGCTGATTTGCTGGTACTTCAGGCCGTTGATAAAATGGTTTCTCCATCAGACGACGCAGATGAGCGAACTCCAGAGAATCTGCTACGGGAAGGCTTCCGGCGCGCCAAGAGTTCTTGAGATCGAAAGGTCTCTGAGACAGTCTCGCAATCCGGAGATAAAGCTGTTGATCGAACATCTCGATGCGACAGCTGCCAATCGGGAGATCAATAACAAGACGGAGCGTGCGATACTCGAGGAGGCGATCCGGACGGTGCTGAGAGTAAAGAGAATAAATCCCACTGCGCATCCGGACTTTGCCAGGTCATTCGGCAAGTGCGTCGAACTGATTTGGGGCTATCAGCAGCTGGTGGTCGAGTGCGAGGATCTGCGAAGGCAGTGCTACGACTCGGAAGATGCCCAGCACGAATCGGAGCTATTGAAGCTGTGGAACTTGCTGAAACCTCGAGAGACGCTGGAGTCGAGGGTCACCAAGCAATGGCAGGACATCGGCTTCCAAGGTGACGATCCCAAGACGGACTTTCGTGGAATGGGAATTTTAGGATTACGGAATCTAGTCTACTTTGCTCAAGAGTATCCCGCTGCGGCTTCACGCTCTCTACAGCATTCCTCTCATCCTCGCTATGGCTATGCTTTTGCAATCGTAGGAATAAATCTCACCAGCATGGCCCTCAGGCTGCTGCGAGACGGCGCAGCCAAGACGCACATCTATAACACTTCAAAGAGACTGCCGACTATTCGTGCCTTCCATCAATTGTACAGTTACCTTTTTTACGAATTCGACGCTTTCTGGATTGACTCCAAGCCTAGCAACATGATGGAATTCTCCGTTATTCAGAGTAAATTCGAGACTAGCATTAGATTAGCTTTAAATAATCCTTCCACGGTTTTTAGAATAAACGTTTCGATAGAAAATATTTAGGATAAACAAATAGACATCGGCTCATTAAATGTGCACGCGAAAATAGGATTTCAAATTTCTCTGCTGTTTGTAGAATTATTTGTCAATTCGCAATTGGAAAGTATAAAATAGTAAGAGAGTGTTTTTCATAAAAACAAAAACACAAATATCAGATACTTTTTATCAAGTAAAAACAATTTTTATGATTTTTAAACTCAGTATCATGTATTTAATGCAGTAGAGGCGATATTTTTAAAATACGAAGTAAACTTGCTTCACAAAATCGAATTATCTGTGAATCACATTCACAAGGGAAGTACAAATATGGATACAAGGTATCAGATATATCTTGAACAATTCTACATTTGCAATAGCAAGGTAGAATAAATAGAACTTTATCATGGTTCAACCATATTTTAAACAACGCCCAGTTATTCTCTCAAGCTTAGAAACGATTGAAATAAAACATAATATATTTATGAAACTGTAACACTGCTCGATCATATATTTATTTCATACAAGATCATATTACAAAAGAATCCGGAATTGTTTCTGGTGTGTATGTGTGTGATAAGAACATTACTTTGAGACACATTAAGGCACGATATAAATCATAAAATGAAAAAAAAAACAAAATATGAACAATGGTAAAAAAATAGAATAATCTCAACATTTTATATGACAATGTGGAAAGGTAGAAAGTATGCTATTAGAGAGTATAAAATTTTTGTTTTCGAATTGCAATTTGATTGATCATCATCAGTTAATTATACTTATGTATTTCGCGTGTGTGTATGTATGTATGTGGTTGTATACAATATATACATGCTATTTGAAAAGCAAAATGAGATTACATTTGTTATTATTCCTTTTTGAGTGAAGCAGCCTCGGCCTTGCGTCGAAGTTTTGACACTACGGATACGATAACGAAAACTCCGATGGACACGCTGCCCAGTTTCATCACCCATGGATTGTTGCGCAAGAAATTCGCACATATTTGAGTAAAGTCGTCGCTGCAGATGCAAAAAAAAAAACAACAAATTAAATCAATAAATTATGTTCAAACATATTTTTCGATAATATTGTACATGCATTTTATGAGTACGACAAATTTGAAGCCCCTTTTTATGGTTTTATGAAAAAAAAAATCTTTAAGATGTTTCGGTACCCATAACGAAACGATAAAAATTAGTTCAAATTTAGAGAGGATGTTCTTCCATATGAAATTTTTTTAGAATTTTCGTCTACGTATTTTCCGAATAATTGAACCACGAAATATCATTTTTTCGATAATATAGCTATACTTTCCGTGTATAAGAATGTAACTTTGTAGAAAACAATGTAGACGATTTTTTTTTCTGAATTTATATAAATTTCTTTAGTCACAAAGAACGTTCTTTCAAATTTTCATCGTGTTCTCAACAAATTTCGATTCCCTATACTTTTAACATGTAAAACTTTATTTATTTTCGCCAGTTGTACCGAAACCCCCTTAAGGAGGTATTATCGTATCGTATAGTATCGCGCATTCGTCTTACGTGTAAAGTTGAGGCAAAAATCATCAAGTGAAATTATTTTCAATTTAATCTGACGAAAATTAATATTAATGTTCCTTGACGGCATATTAAAATACGTTTAAAATTTAAGAAAATTTATGGTACAGATGTCGAGATATTCATTGTGCAAAGTAATAATTTTTAACACGTGGTCTTATGAGAAGTCACAAAAAAAATTCGATTTTCAAAGATAAGTATCTCGATTTGCAGACGGTGAAAGTTATTGAAATTTCGACACAAGTTAGCTATCGCATTAATCTCAATGTGTGTCAAATTTAAGCGAAAAAAATTGAAAAATAATTTTCACGTGAGAAACGATAATATTCCCCCTCCTTAATACAAAGATTTTTTTTTTCTTTTTTACTTACAATGGACTTTGAGGCACAGGTACTGGCTCTGCACGAGCATTCTTCCACCAATCCTTGGCGAAGGAAACGAAGGCGTTAACATCGTATTTCGGTACTTCGTATCTGTACATTTTTCCTTGGCGGAATCTGCGTGGGAACAGACAAGATTCGTTAACAAGACGATTAATTGTCGCTATGGGAATGCATTTCCATAAATTTGTCGTAAGCATGATGCATACAAAATAAATACGGGGGCGTTGTAAACATTGAATCTCCTGGCTGTAGAAGCTCCGGTTGTGTACATATTTACACGAGCGACGTTAAGTCTCTGTTTAAGTTTTGCCCCAACAGCTTCCCATCGGGCTCCCATTCGCTGACACTCAACACAGTCCGTGCTGTAGCTGAAGTTTGCAAATAAATTTCGTTCGATAACCCTTTAGTATTATTACACGTTGCAGTGAAATATTATTCCTAAAGTATTTTAGAAGAATAACAAAAAAATGTATAAATTTTGTTCCATCAACAATGGTTCCAATAGACAACTATTGGAACCATTGTCCAACCATTGTTGGAATCATTGTTCCATTGTTCCAATAGTTGTCTCGGTACAGTCAAGCTTAAAAAATTGATCATCAAATAACACGAGCAGTATTGCAAAATTTCGGTTTCTGAAATCCATTTTTGTATCTTTGATGCACTATTTTGAAGGCAATTTGGACTTTCAATAGCTATATTCTTAAATGCAGGTGGTCAAAATTTTTAAAAATGTTTCTTAAATTTTTGAAACGTATGTATATCTTTATTTTTGTAGGTTTTTTAGAGAATCGTGAGAAGCAAATCGGTTATCATGGAAAATGTGATATTTTTGCCTTAACAAAGAAAATGTGTGTTGAATAAGCGATTTTACATTTGAAATACCTCAAATTTGAAGCGGTAAATATTTTTTTTTAATTGGCAAGGATGTTAATTCTTATAATTTGAGGGAGTGTAGATATTTTTGTGTGATTTCTAAGAAAAACACATTTTCTATCGAGACAGCTACCTTTTCTTAGGATTTTGTTGAAAATTTGCAAAAACGTTCTTTGATACAATGTGCAAATTTTAAGAGGTTTTACTACGTTGGACCGAAATATTTATTGTAAAAAATCACTATTTTTTGCAGTCTCCCATAAGAGTACGTGTTAAATATTGCGATCTCCAACTCTAAATATTTTGACTTTTGGGTAGTGGAACTTGTTGAAATTTCGCTTTTTATTGTACTTCAAAGAATCGTCCTTTAGTATTTAAAAAAATCCTATTTTGATTTTCTTAATTTTTATACATAGGTAGCAAGTACAGGTCACCTTGGATGACCTTGAATTTTGAGTATGCTATTCTTAAATCAATTAGTAACACCTTTTCTTAATAAATTTTTCCTGAAAAACCACATGGTACGAATATAGTCTAAGATAAAATTTTTTGATATGACTGTACTGATAGGACTACTTTAAAATAAAAAATTCAAGAATTTTAAAGACTTTTTCTTTGATGCAAGAACGATACCGCGTTAATTCAAGATAATTCATTGTGATGTGGATTTGCTACATAATTACGAAAATAAAAAAAAATTGTATAGCATTCTCAAATTCTCAACACGAATGAAGCATTTCTGAGACTTATCATAAAAAAATCATTTTTTTCATTGCAATAATGTGAAATTCATATCAGTACTTACAACATGACAAACCAGTCACCGGTGGTAGCTCCGCTACTGGCCTGCGTGAGATGTTCAAAGTTATCATCTGTAAGTTCTTTAACTACAGGCTCCTTATTTTCCAGGAAAGTGTTCAAAATTTCTTCGTCGTTCAAGGGACCTGATACGAAAAGATCATTTTTTCATTAACGCAACAATTTCTTCAAGATGTACATGACTTTTCTCTTTCTTTTTTTTTTACTTTTTTTCATACGAATTATAGTCAATTGTATACACAATTGTTTTTCATATTTTTTATGCACAAAAAGTTACGACTGAAGTAATTTTTGTTACCGCTGTACAGAAGAGGAATGCCATTTCTGAAGAATACCAATGCCGGCTCTCCGTGAGGACTGTAAAGTCGGAGCATTTGACTCTCAACAGCTTTGACAACCCACGCGGAGAGCGTATCCACCAAGTCATCGCGCAAGTTGATAACTTCGTTTTCATAGTTGTCACAAACGTCGCAGTCCCTTTTCGCTGGTACAGAAATTTTTGTTAATTCTTCGGGACTTCAATTTGCTTCGATACTTCGAGAAAAAGAAAAAGTTTCGAATCTACTGTGAATTACGGCATGCAAATAGAGTACGTTAGCTCTACTCTTCGCTTCTCTACTCAATACCATATTTTAAGCTAAATTTGGCTTATTCCAAAATCGTCAATTTTTTAAATAGCAGCCAAATTTAAGATGAAATACGAAAAAATGAGGTTATGAGAATATGTAGAACTAACGTACTGCCCATGCAGAGATTATTTTCAAAAACGACCCAAATCTTGAAACGTCAAGTAGCCATTTGACAGATGAGGTTATGTCGAGAAACGATCAAAGCACAGCGAGGGCGAGATGAAAATTATAAAAGTTTTTATTCCGGTCTCAAAAATGATGCAATTCGATTTCTGTACATGTGATTTTTGTATCGTTATTTCTATATTCCTGATGTTTTTTGGTTAGCAATACTCACTGAAGAGCGCGACGACGTATGGCTCGGTCTTGATGTATTGAAGAAGATCGTCGTCGCTAACAGCTGCGAGAGACGCCGATTCCGCGCCTTGGAACGCGCACAGAGCGACGAGAAATAAAATTCGTAACAACATTTTAGCAGGAAGACAATGGAAGTGAGGGATAAAACACGACTCTGTGCGGTTTGAAGGCTTTTCTGGAAAACGCAACCGGCAAGACGTCACTTATGTTGCTGGAAACGCGCCGGTCCAACGATCGCCACGCACGTACCCGTCAAAACGGCGCATGCGTCGTTTAAGTTTGAATGTTTTTTCTCGCCTCTCGCGAATGTGGCATCAGCTGGTGGCATGCAGGAAAAACTCATTCATGCGATACTTATTATCCGCCATTAAAAACGGTAGACGAATAAAAATATGATCGCCGCGGTCGAACAAATATTATTTGTTGTTTTACGGAAATGATTGTTTGGTGGAAGCGCTTCAGCGTCTGGATTTTTGTATTCAGGAAAATTTGATGCAAAGATTGAGGTACGAATTTGGGATACTTTTTATGTTTCGTTTTCGTGTTAAAAATAATTATACAGAATGTATACATCTAGTGGTGCATATAAAATTACTTATTTTATATTATTTAAGGTAGTTATATCATAAAATCGTTTTTTTAGGATTTTGTTAAAAATTTGCAGAAACCTTCTTTCATACAATATGCAATTGTATATTTAATTTTAAGAGGTTTCACTACATAGAACTTGAGATATTTATTGTCAAAAATCATTAGTTTCTGCAGTCTCCCATAAGAGC